>JADANM010005620.1:4916781-4941931 GCA_026213755.1 Eurema hecabe
CGCTTTCCTCTGTTTGTCCCTATATAAGCTTTTCGAGCGATTTTTTTAAGAAGAGTGATTCAAGAGTAAATTTTTTGAGTACATTAATAAATGCGGATTAAACGCCGGGCGTGGCTTGTACTATAATAAATAAGAAACATTTTTATATGTATATGTAGGTACCAAAAAAATAAATACAAATAAAAAAATTAACTCTCCGTCCGTGGACTTTCATATAAACTTCATCCCCCCTTCCCCCCATATAACCCTTTTTTTAGTTTAAAAGTAGCCTATGTTACTCTCCATCTTTTCAACTAACTGTATGCGGAAAATCAGGTCGATTGATTGCTTAGTTACGGCGTGAAGGAAGGACAAACTAACAAACAAACACACTTTCGAATTTATAATATATATAATATATATTACTATATTTTTAGGGAAATTTTAGCCAAGAAAGTACATAGAGTTATTATGTACCTAATTTAAATATTTTTTTTTTCACTAATGAATAAACCACAAAAAAAACTCAAATGCTAAGTAAATATTTATTTTTATAAATTATCTGTGACATGAAAGTGGCGAGAAAGAGAACGTCGATTTTCTATTGTTTATTACCGTAATAAAAACCTTGAAGATGCAATGTTTGTAGTATCTTTATTACGCTGGAAATAAATTTAATTATTAACATGTAACCCGTCCCGGCTTCGCATGCGTATTAGTCATTTAATACAGTTTTAAAAATCTCAGCATATATCGTGACAAACAGCAGAAAGGGATTTTGTTTTATAATACTAATAATTATAATAAATATAATATACGAAAAACACGATACATAATATTAAAAACAACTTATAATGGGTAAAATAATTTTAACGAAATTCCTACACTTACAAAATACAGCCATTCCAAAAAAAAAAAAACATCCAACGTAAAATAAGTTCGAGTTTTTAATGACTATATGTTTTTATCCTTAACAGATACTTAAACATAAATAACATAATATAAAAATTAATCTTTAAGGAATAAATACTTTTTTATTTCAAACACAAAACTACTGGCACGTAAGAAAAAAAAACATCTTTTGACAGCTAGTGTAAAAAAAGCGGGAATACGTCAAGGACAGATAAAATATCAACTCACATGGCGTTCGGTTTCACGGACAGCCGAATGACAACTAAACTCTGTACTCTGTAGTTAATAATTCTAGCGGCTGACTCACGTCTGTGGTACAGCTGACGTGTTTAAAATAGTCATATCGTCAAATGACTACTTAATTATTTTATTACGTACTATAAAACGATTTTAATTAATGGAATTTAAAAAAATTACAAGTACAACAGATGTAAAAAAAATACTAATATTTTTATTAATATTAAGGGAATTTGATATTGAATAAAAAATCTAATCTCTACTAACTTTAAATGTGAAAACATGATTCTTCCACATCTTTATTTGAAATGTAATTATACTGACTGGTATTAATAATCTTAGTTTACTAGCTGTACTTTATGTTAAAATAATAGCTTTCTTCCATCTGTCCCTACGTATGCTTAAATGTTTTAAACTACGCAACAATATAGAGTGATTCAAGAGGAAGATTTATAAATAATGCTAGCTGTGCCCCGACTTCGCCCGCGTAGAAAAGTGACTTTGGGCAGCATTTTTTCAAATGCCTAACCCGCGCCAACAAAACGTTCAGCAAGTTCAACGTGATTCTTTAAATTGCCATAACTTTTTTATTTATCAACCGATTGACATAAATTAAGGACTAAATGTTAAGTTAAGCTTACCACAATATATCATTGAAAACCCCATCTGGATAGGATAAGCCGTTTCTGAGATTAGCGTGCACAAACAAACAGACAAAAATTCCAAAAATCATTGTTTTGGGTTCTATGGCGTTAATAAAGGTCTCCTGTAATATTTTTTCTCATGTATCTTCCATGTACAGACAGGGACTCGTTACGTTTTTATTATATGTATAGATTATATTGAGTTGAATTGTATATATCCTGACTAGCAAATAATGCCTGTAACATGTTTTTGCATAAAACCTCGCTAGCGCCAACGATGCGCGATCGGAGAAAGTTTTTTTTTTTATTTTTGTACCAGATTTTGTGATCTGGTTTTATCCGACTGCACAAAAGTTAGTAAGGTTTTTCAATATTGTTTATTTAATATATTTACTAGTTGGGACGGGATAGTTTGTACATGTATATACATCTATATTTATAAAAATGAAAAGGAAAATTAACTTAATTCTATATAATGTTGAAGTCCAAGGATGGTTATTAAGGAGAGGAAAACCCATATAATTTCCGCGGAAATGTTTAAAATGCGAAGTTTGTGACCCGTATGTGAGTTGCCAGCGTTTGTGAATTTAATTGAATTTGTGTAATTTTTTTCACTAGAAACATTATCTTTAAAACTTTATGGCATTGTTATTTTAAGATATAGATAAAAATCTTTTTATTTTATTTTATTCGAAAAGGTTTTTAGATAGAGAATATTACCCTTCAGGATCAGACACATGTAACATACTGTATACAACAGCGGTAATATTAAATCGAATAATCAGTAGAGCTCATGACAGACGTTCTATAAACAACGTTTATTTTAAGACCCTCATATTTCCGCCAAAATCAATGCATTATGCAGTATTTCTCAATACAAATATCTAAATATATATATTTATTTATTTTTTATTCCATGAAGAGGTGAGACGAGCTGGACGCACTCCTGATGGTAAGAGAAACGCCAGCCCATAACCAATGTAGTGCTACTCAGAACTTTGCTCCGGGCAGGGTGCACTACATTGACGCTCCTCACTTTGAGTCATAAGATGTTAAAACTCATTAGCCCAGTAATCTCGCTGGCTACAGTGCCCTACAGACCGGAGCACAAAGGAAGGAAGAAAATATAAAAGGAGAAAGTGACTGAATAACTGACTGACTGACATATCAACGCACAGCCTAAACAGCTAAACGTAGGCACTTGAAATTTGGAAGGGACGCAGCTAAGGTACCCTAGAGGTGCACTAAGACAGGAATTCCCAAAATTCCCGCGGGAACGGTAATTAGCGGGAAAATCTTTTTGTATGAAAGATTTATACCACTTAAGTTAGACGCTTGAAATTAGGCATACAGGTACCTTAGTAAACTAAAAGCTTAGTAGCAACAGGATATTGCAATATTCCCACGGGAACAGGAGAAAGCGGGATAAAACATTTGTATGAAAAAATCTAAAATGAGGATACGACCGAGAATATGACGATGATTTTAAGACCCTTATATGTCCGCCAAAATCAATGCACTGTGCAATATTTCTTTAAAAAAATATTCCCATCTATAGCTTAAACCATTTCTACTGTCTTAACAGCTGGAAGTCAAGCGAATAGGTTTTCGTAGAAATCGTTTTCGAAGCCAAAAATACAGTGGTGGACGGCTAATTAGAAACACTACCGTCGGTCTTCGACATAATTTAAATAACTTCAACGCAGTCGGTTAAATTATGAAATTAAACAATAAATACCACATCAATATATTCGGAGCTTTATCATTCATAAGAAAAATATGAAAAAAATCCACTACACAAGTGCGTTTTCAACATTACGTTTCGTAGAACCATTTAAATCAGTTTTAAGATATTAGTAATAAGTATACAGTATTATTGTTTACAAAATAATTATTATCCAGAGCCTACCAAAAGAGCGTACCCCCTTTACGGCCATAATTATAAATTTATCTTTTTATACTAGCGACCCGCCCCTGCTTCGCACGGGTGCAACTACAGAATGCTCTCATATACAACACAGCTGTTTAGTCAAAATGACCCGCGCGCCGCAACAACTACGTCCCTGCATTTTAAATTTGTAATATCTTCGGAACTATTCACTTAAATTACATGCTGTAAAAAGCATATTGATCTATAATAAATGCACAATTTATTTAAGGTACTTTATCGGATAAGGATTAATGCTGTATAGTTAAAAATCACTTCGTAAATAACCATTTATTAGTAAAAATGGTTATGGTGGGTTATCCCTAAGAGATAGACATATCGCCGACTTTTTTGTAGAACTTTTTAAGGCGGACAATACTGTAGTACAAAATTTTGGTCTATCTCGTAGGGTTTAGCCAGCATTTGCAATATAGGCGCAAAAAAACGTTCTTATTTACGACATCACTATACTAAATTATTCTCAACTATATTATGCATGTATTATACATATAAACCTTCCTTAAGAATTACTCTATCTATTAAATAAAACTGCATAAAGATCCGTTGCGTAGTTTTAAAGATCTAAGCATACATAGGGACTGACAGACAGCGATAGCGACTTTGTTTTATACAATGCTATGATTAACACTAGCTGTTTGTATGTTTAATAGAAAAAGGCTGAGCTTATGGTTTTCCCGATGATTATTCCAAATTTTTCCACCTTTTAAACCATCCCTAGACCTCCACGAACATTTCAAGACCAAGATAAGATAAATCCCTTAATCCGTTCTCGAGTTTTAGCTAGACTAACGAACAGCAATTCAATTTTATATATATATATAGATTGCAACGTGGCATTGATTCCATAAATTCTCTACATGTTTTATGGATATTGACTACCAACTTTAAAGCAATGGCAATAGTTTCAATGATATTACATAATAGATATGTTATACCCATACAAATCAACCGAAAAGAGTGTTCCGCACAGCAGCGGCAGCACACATACAAGTCAAAACGATAGAAAAGAGATAAATGATAAAACCAACAAGAGAAAAACAGATAGTGTTGTCAGTTGCGCGTGAATGCACCGGCAACCAATCACCTAAAGGCAAGACGTCATAATGAAGATGTTTTTGCGTCTTAAAAATTTTGCGATTATAACATATCTAAGTATTTAATATGATATCATTGGTTTGTTTTGAATAGCGTTAGGTACGTTTGACAATCGATTGTTTGATGTGCTATTTATTGTTTAATCTTCTATACTAATATATAAAGCTGAAGAGTTTGTTTGTTTGTTTGTTTGTTTGAACGCGCTAATCTCAGGATCTACTGGTTCTTATTGAAAAATTCTTTTTTTATTGAATTTACCATTTATCGAGGAAGGATTTAGGCTACATAACATCACGCTGCGACTAATAGGAGCGAAGATATAATGGAAAATGTGGAAAAAAACGGGGAAAATTATTCATCTTTGAGGGCTTCCTTTGCGTGCGCTGCGAAAACGGTTCAAGATACAAAAATAATATGTATGAATGAATTATTCCTCTTTAAATGATCTAAAAAAAAGTCTGCGACGGTATATGTCTATCTTCTAAGATTAACTCACTAGACACTAGACATAATACTAGAAATAGATCCGACGGGGACGAAGTCGCGAGCAACAACTAGTTTTATAATATAAACGACTGCGGTGAAGTATTTTAAAATATACTAGCGGACCCGTGCCCACTTCGTTGGGCATAATGTTAACAATCCTTTTTTATATAGCCTATGACACTCAGCAATAAAGTGGCTTTCTATTAGTGAAAGAATTTTTAAAATCGGTTCAGTAGATTCCGAGATTACCCCTTACAATTTAACAAACACACAAACTTTACTTCTTTATAGTATTAGCATAGATTATAACCGTCCACCACTGTATCTCTATTCAACTACATACTACATATAGTAACACTTGAATCGTCACGGTATTACAAAACATTTACCACCGGTTCACAAGGCAGTTTCTACAGAGAAGAACCGACAAGAGACTCTTATTGAGGAAGGCGCGATATACTCGTACATTAGAGGATTTCCTACTGATTTTAAACTTAAAAGGATCTGTTCTCATGATGAAGAAAGAACCTTGTCCAAAAACACTAGCTTTCTATTGCTTTATATGTCTCTATGTATGTTGGTACACATGTACGGTCTAATATACTATTACTACTAATGTATGTAGATAATAAATTTTTATATTCTTAAATATATTATCGTGCAATTTTTCCTTTGAAATAGTTGCCTGGTAGAAATCATTTTTTGTTAAGGGCAGTTACATAATATTCAATGAATTTAAAATAATAATATTTAAAAAAAATATTTCTTATTATAAGGATTTATGTTACATAAATAGTGTATGATAATTTAATCCCTACTAATATTATAAATGCGAAAGTAACTCTGTCTGTCTGTTACGCTGACACGCCAAAACTACTGAACCGATTGTAATGAAGTTTGGTACATAGATGGTCTAGAGCTTGAGATAAAACATAGGCTACTTTTTAACTGGAAAAAAGGGGTTATAAAGGAGGGATGGGGGGGTCAAAGTTTATATGAAAGTCCACGCGGACGAAGTCGCGGGCAACTGCTAGTAAATTAATGAAGATTATGGGAAACACAGATTCCACCAATGAAATGCTTAAGTGATAATTTTTAAGTCGAAAAAACATACATCTGCCGTTGACATCATAAATTATAAAACAAACATAGACATTTAACGCATAGACTGATAGTCCCTTAACAATCGGTCCGCAGCAAGTGAAGCCACAACTGTATACATGTAGGTGTTAACAGCACGTTCTTATACTCGATGACACACACACAAGCACACCGGTAATGCTGCTGCTATAAGACATTTACCCTATAAATGTGGAAACATTCAAAATATACGAAAAATATATGTGAATTTTGATGCGATGCACTGCGACGATCTATGTAAGTGGACGAAATTGACTAATTTGAAATTTATTTATTTACTAGCTGTGCCCGCGACTTCACCCGCGTAGAAGTGACTTTGGGCATCATTTTTGAAAATGCCTAACCCGCGCCAACAAACGTTCAGCAAGTTCAACGTGATTCTTTAAATTGCCATAACTTTTTTATTTATTAACCGATTGACATGAATCAAACACTAAATGTTAAGTGAAGCTTACCACAATATATCATTGAAACCCCATATAGATAGGATGAGCCGTTTCTGAGATAAGCGTGCACAAACAAACAGACAAAAATTCGTTACGTTTTTATTATATGTAAAGATAGATTATGTGCGGCATATTCTCACTCTCAAAAGAAATGGTTTCACCTTGCTTGTTCATCGGTTCTATGCGTTATAATTCTATGTTAAAAAACAGCAGCTTGAATTATTTTCTTTCTATTTATAGAATTAGTTTGGCAAACGAAACCGCGTTACTACTTTAATATTTAAGATTGAACGAGGTTAATAAATCATGAACACTAATTTAAAAGATTTTTATGTAAGCGTTTCGCGTCTGCTGTATTTTTAACCGACTTCAAAAATAGGAGGAGGTTTACCAATTCGATCATAGTTAATAAATAATGTTGCAGTCCGTACCTAGTAAATGCTACAACAATCTAAACAATATCGATTTAAAAAACAAACAGTTATTATTTTACAAAATCAATGAACTATGTAATATTTCTAAATATATAAAATAAAACACGTATATAAAATTTATCTATAGGTACATATAATAAAAACGTAATGAGTCGCTGTCTGTACATGGAAGATATATTATGAGAAAAAATATTATAGGAGACCTTTATTAACGCAATAGAACCCAAAACAATGATTTTTGGAATTTTTCTCTGTTTGTTTGTGCACGCTTCACATAACATTTAGTGTTTAATTCATGTCAATCGGTCGATAAATAAAAAAGTTATGGCAATTTAAAGAATCACGTTGAACTTGCTGAACGTTTGTCGGCGCGGGTTAGGCATTTTCAAAAATGCTACCCAAAGTCACTTTTCTACGCGGGCGAAGTCGCGGGCACAGCTAGTTCATCAATAAAGTCGATAATATGACAATCAAAACAAAAGTGTGACATCACTTTTCGAATTCTATCAACCGATTGACAGGAATTAAACACTAAATGTTAAATGAAGCTTGCCACAAACACAATATATCATTGAAAACCCCATCTAGATAGGATAAGCCGTTTCTGAGATTAGCGTGCACACAAACAAACAGACAAACAGACAAAAATTCCAAAAATCATTGTTTTGGGTTCTATTGCGTTAATAAAGGTCTCCTATAATATATTTTCTCATACATCTTCCATTTACAGACAGCGACTCGTTACGTTTTTATTATATGTATAGATATTATTGGACCTATTGTTAAAAACGCCTGCAGCATTATATTGAGAATAAACATCTCGCTTTATGACTATACTTTACTTTTATGAGGCGTTATTTTAATTAAGTTAAAAAAAATAATATTCCTGTAACTCTTCTTCGAAAACAATTGACGTCGATTTTAACTAGATTCCATACAGTTTTTTAACGACTTCAAGAAAACCTTTATTGTTATACTTTGTATTTATTATACACAAAAGTGATGGTTAATAAAATATATATTATTTGGACCAACCTTCTATCTTATAACAATTTTAATAGTTAGGTCATACAAAACTACCATGCAGTAATCTATATACATATATTATAAAAGAAAGTCGTGTTAGTTACTTCACTTATAACTCGATAACGGCTCAACTGATTTGGCTGAAAATTGGTGGGAATGTAGTTTAGAACCAGTAGAAGGACAGGATTTTTATCCAGTTATCAGGGGATATTTTTTTATTTAGCTAGTATTTTATAATTGTACTTTTCTCTTATTTTATAATGTGAAAATATTTGTCAAGCGAGGTAAATAAAAAATATATCAACAACACAACTTTTATGTAGTTACTTAGCACGGGACTAGATAGCGCTATTTTTAATATAAACATCCTACTACGTACTTGTTAAATTTTTTGCTAACTAGATGGCGCTGTATTATAATATGGCTTTGCCATAATGTGAATTTGGTAACCTCTGTAAATAAAAAATAATAAAAGAACAAGTTCTTACGTAGTTACTACGCGTGAAACTAGATGGCGTTGTTTTTAAAATAAACGTCCTTCAGATTGTTTTAGTTTCGCAAACTAGATGGCGCTGTTTTATAATATCTTAAAATATTGTTTAAATCGGTCTTTCGTTGAAACGTTTTCTATTGGATTTTACGTAACATGAACTTAAGGTCAAGAAAATATTGATTAAAATAATTAGCTTACACTTGAGATGATAAAATTACGGCCTTGTAATTATGCACTTTATCAGATAACTAGCATCATGCCCCGACTTTTACAATATATCACAGACTATAGACATTTTTTGTGCTAATTTAGAACAAATTTTCGTATTAATAAATATATCAGATTTTGTTAAATTTGTTTCCCCTGATACGTAAGCAACCACTTTCACCCATGAACAATCTCAAAGATTATTTGTGCCCCCAGAAAATACAACTTTACTAAAAAAACTATCAAACCAATAATATATTTTTATAAAATGTATTTCTATCTAAAAGTATGCCTTCTATATAAGAAAGGACGCTATTTAAGAGAACAAAAAAAATGCAAGTCACAGTCAAACATATCTTAATTCAACTAGGCTACATATAGTAACACTTGAATCGTCATGGTATTACAAAACATTTACCACTGGTTCGGAAGGCAGTTACTACAGAGAAGAACCGGCAAGAAACATTGATAAATGCTCTTTTAAAATAAAAAAATCATAAGAATGTCTTTACTAAAATTATGAATGCGAAAGTAACTCTGTCTGTCTGTTATGTTTTCACGACAAAACTATTGAAATTAAATTCAGTACACATATGGTCTAGACTCTAGAGCCCGAGAAAAAACATAGGCTAATTTTATAAATTTAATTTTATAAAAGTCCAGGCGAACGGAGTCGCGGGCAACAGCTATTCTATACTAATATTATAAAGAAGTAAAGTTTGTGTGTTTGTTAAATTGTAAGGGGTAATCTCGGGATCTACTGAACCGATTTTAAAAATTCCTTCACCAATAGAAAGCTACATTATTGCTGAGTGTCATAGGCTATACAAAAAAAGGATTGTTAACATTATGCCCGACGAAGTGGGCACGGGTCTTCTAGTAACTTATAAAATGAAAAGGATCACGTTAAACAACATAATTCCAAGGGTTCTGTTTTCATCTATCAACTAAGATTAGCATATTACATTAGCTTGCATAGAATATATCAGTTTTGGATAGTTAATACTACGGAACTCACTTCCCGCGAAGATTCGCAAAGACCGAACTATTAATAACTTTAAATTGTTGATAAAAAATTATTTTCTAAATTCTTAATTTTACTACGCTGTTTCCTTGTTCACCTCTTTATTTTACTTTTTTAATATTACTATGTATTCTTTTATGTATGTCTGTATCTACTTATGTATAGAATATAGATGTCGCGTAATTCTATCTCTTAAGCACTTTATTATATATATTTTCTGCTATTTAATCTATTTAAATAACTTTTCATCACCACCAAGCTTGCCTGGAAGACATCGCTTCCTAGCGATGAGGCCGCCTATTGAAATATCTGAATTTAATTGAATTTTTTTGGCTATGATACATCAATAAAGTGTTTTTTTTTATTTTATTTTATTTTTATGTTGAAATTCGTTCAGCTGATATCGCGTTATGCGCTTAACAACACATTTTCCAGTCTTTATATTTAGAACCAGGATAAATAATAGCGCTTTTGGGTAATTCCTAAAGTTAATTAAACACCCATGTTTTGGTTCGATAAGACTTATCAGTCTTTTTTGCATACAAAAGCATCTCTGTACGGAGAAATATATTGTTTCTTATCTGTTTTGTGTAATTAGGGGCCATCCATAAAGTACGTCACACGTTAATGGGGAGGGGATTTTAAAAATTTAATTATATGTATTTTTTTTTAAATTATAAGTAATTTAATTTATTTTTAAATACATACATAAAATTAAAAAATGTGTGACGTCACATTTTTTAATTTTATCGACCCGGGGATATGTGGGTCTCCCGAAGGCTCATCGCCGACGAACAGCGGATTGCCTTCAGCCGTTTTCTGAGAGGAGTGTCCCATTACCCATACCTTTCTAGCACAGGATATAAAAGAAAACAACGAAAGTGGATTTTCATGTACTTTACTACTAAAGTACATGAAAATCCACTTTCGTTGTTACTAAAGTAAAGTGAACCTGAACACTAATTTCAGGGATAGCTTTGAGCTCAGTTAAGCTCTATGAATTCGTGTAGTGAATGAAAGAATTTTTAACAAAAATAAACCGAATTCAAACTAAAAATTAAAATTTATGTTCAATGATTTTTATAATTATGACTTCTGTAGCAGTATGAAGTAAATGCTACAACAATCTTACTACCAATACAATTCTGTGGTCTGGGTGTTGCTATGTATTGTATGTATGTATTTACAAAAGAAAAGTATGTATATGTAATTTATTCCGTTATCTAGTTGCCATAGCACAAGCTTTCTAAAGCAAGTGTATAAAGGTCCTGAAAATATTTATTTCTTTATTATTTATAATTACGCCCAGACCCCAGAAAGGCGATCGAACCCACGACACTTCGCACAGAAGGCAGTTGTTATATCACTGCGCCAAGCGTTCGTTTAATCTTTTATAATAAAATATTAAGTACAAGTTAATTCCCAAGTAGATAATGCACATAAAAATGATATATTTGAAGTTATTATGACAGGTCTGAAAATCCCAGTTCGATCACTAACGACTATACACTATACATACATATAATATATAAATATATATACATGTATGGGACGAGATTTCATTTCTATATCGTGTGAGATCGATGCATGACGACGCGTTGCAAGAGCTCAATAATGATTTAATATTATAATTATAATTCAGTATTTTTTTAAATAAATTAACTTATACATTATTAATAAGACAAAAAAAACTTTTAAATTAAAAGCCTTATTCAGTTCGATAGTTTGTTTTTTTTTGAGTTCGAAATATTTTTTTTGTTTCGAAAAAATGACTGAAACGAAAATGTTTTTCGGTATATTGTTGTTTTGTGGTGTTTCTGTAATTTCTGCGCAACAGTTGGGTGCGTTCGAAGAGGTGTTCGCGTGGAAACAGTTAACTTACGATATTGAAGGCTACCAATGTAAGTAATAAGTATTACATTTTAATATACTAAACTAGCGACAAACCCCGGCTTTGCACATCTATACTAATATATAAAGCTGAAGAGTTTGTTTGTTTGCTTGAACGCGCTAATCTCAGGAACTAATGGTTTGAATTGAAAATTTCTTTTTTTATAAAATAGACAATTTATCGAGGAAGGCTTTAGGCTACATAACATCACGCTGCGACTAATAGGAGCGAAGAAAAACAAATCAACGGGGACGAAGTCGCGAGCGACAGCTAGTATCGCGGTTTTTCTCGCGCGGCTTCCGTTCCTGGGGGAATAGCGAGATGAAAAGTATCCTATCTATTAATCCAGGGTATCACCTATCTACAAACCAAATTTCAACTAATACGGTCCAGCCATTTTTGAGTGAACGAATAACAAACATACATACATACATACATACATTCTCACAAAATTTCACATTTATATTATTAGTAGGATTATTATTATTATACATACATACATATAAACCTTCCTCTTGAATCACTATCTATAATAAAACAAGCATGAAAATCGGTTGCGTAGTTTTAAAGATATTTAGGGACTGACAAAAGAAATCGAATTATTCATTTATTTATTGAGTACAACCACACAATACATAATTAAATATACACAAACAATTACATTTGGTAACAATTATCTATTAATTATGCATGACAGAAACGGTGTACATAATTTAGGTCGAAAACATATTTTTAAAATTTATTTATTTTTTAATTGAAGGCTTTTTTGATGCTAAAATAATTAAGAATTAAGAACCTATTTATGAATTTGATTGAATTTGAATGATATTTTAAATACTATGTTTTAATAATTTTAAGCTAAAAGAATATTGTTATGACATCTAAAAAAAACTTAAATTACTACTAGGGCTCAAAATATTTTGTAAGAAATAAATCGTCAAATGTGTTGCTTAGTGCATTCGAAAACAGCTAAACCGATTTCGATGCATTATTTTTTTAAGACAGGACATAAGGTTACAAATAGGACCTATCCTACAGGTACAGCGGGAACGAAGTACCGTATAGGTCGCTTCATATATGTTTAGCGCTGGACGAGAATAGCTGCGCATCGGTAGAATCGCGCTCGTAATTGACGTATTGGTGCGAGGAAGACAACACGACTGGGACAACCAATCAACGCTCGCGCACCCGACGATCACGCGCCCCGCGCGCCGCGCCGTTTCCTCGATACCTTATTTTTGACTTCTGCGCAGGTTTCGTTCAGCGCTAAAGATTCGTGACGCGATCTACACCTATCCTATCTAAGTACTAAATGAACTTCCTATAACTTAAAGAATTCTTTCGAAGTTAGCTATCTTATTTTACTACATAGGTAGTTTAACATAAAACCTACTAAAAACATTTATTTTTTCCTTATCTAAAGCGATATTCACAATGATATTATATAATAGATATGTTATACACCAACAAATCAACCGAAAAAAGTGTTCCCCACAGCAGCGGCAGCACACATACATACAAGTCACAACGATAGAAAAGAGATAAATGATAAAACCAACAAGAAAAAAAGAGATAGTTTTGTCAGCTGCGCGTGAATGCACCGGCAACCTCGCACCTATAGGTTAGACGTCCTAATTAGGTTGTTTTTGCGTCTTCAAAATTTTGCGCTTATAACATATCTATTTAATTTAGTATCATTGGATATTCACCTTACTTATCGTGAAATCTTATGTCATCGGAAAATTACTGTGTGTGGTTAGGTTAGGTTTACCGCAACGATTTTATTATAACCTACATACTCATCTACACTAATATTATTAAGGGGAAAGATGTGTATTTTTGTATGTAACGATTAAACTCAAAAAGTACTGGACCGATTTTAACAACTTTTTTCATTATTGTTGCTATATATTGTACGTATGTATTTACAAAAAAAAGGATGTACATATGTAATCTATTCCGTTATCTAGTTGCCATAACACAAGCTTCGGCTTAGCTTGGATAGTTCCAAGCTAATCTAATATAATCAAAATCTAGTGATGGTGCTGTGTATAAATGTCCTGAAAATATTTATTTATTTACTAGCTGTGCCAGCGACTTCGCCCGCTTAGAAAAGTGGCTTTGGGCAGCATTTTTGAAAATGTCTAACCCGCGCTAATAAACGTTCAGCAAGTTCCACGTGATTCTTTAAATTGCCATAACTTTTTTATTTATCAACCGATTGACAAGAATTAAACACTAAATGTTAAGTGAAGCTTACCACAATATATAATCAAAAACCCCATCTAGATAGGATAAGCCGTTTCTGAGATTAGCGTGCACAAACAAACAGACAAACAGACAAAAATACCAAAAATCATTGTTTTGGGTTCTATTGCGTTAATAAAGGTCTCCTATAATATTTTTTCTCATATATCTTCCATGTACAGAAAGCGACTCGTTACATTTTTATTATATGTATAAATTAGTAAGCTGCATTCACATTAGTAACATAGGGTATATTTATACTTCCCGCATCCCGGTATTGTCCCGGAAACAGGACCAAGGCAGGTTAAACCGCGGGGCACTGCTAGTAATACATATAAACATGATGTAAAGGACTTAACTCCGAAAATTTTAAAGTTACATAATTTTGAAGAAAGACAATTATTATGAAGAAATAAATAATAAATAAATAGATATTTGATTCCGGTAAGTGTTCTATAATAGTGTATAGGTCGCGTCACAGATGTTTAGCGCTGGACGAGAATAGCTGCGCATCGGTAGAATCGCGCTCGTAATTGACGTTTTGGTGCGAGAAAGACAACACTATGGGGAACCAATCAACGCTCGCGCACCCGACGATCACGCGCCGTCCCCTCGATACCTTATTTTTGACTTCTGCGCAGGTTTCGTTCAGCGCTAAAGTTTCTTGACGCTACTTATAATTTCTTTTTTATTTATTAAAAGTAAAGCGCGAAATAAAATAATTAAAAAGTAAAGCAAGCTTTAAGAAACTCCCCACTAGTGGTCACATTTTAGGGTAAATTTCATATAGCAGCAACATTACCGGTGTGCTTGTGTGCGTGTCATCGAGTATAAGAACGTGCTGTTAACACCTACATGTATACAGTTGTGGCTTCACTTACGGCGGACCGATTGTTAAGGGACCATCAGTCTATGCGTTATACGTATTTAGTTAAGAAACAAATGTTGTCATCAAGTTTATAAAAAGGTTAGTACGAAGATGAAAAAGTACTCGTATTAGCAAAAACACTAGGCATAACTTCTAAATCAGGATATAGGTACATTGTACACTTAACTACAAAAGTGTCTTACGAAACTAGTGTCCGATCTTTGAAACTGTTAATATATACCGACAGAAGGCCCTTATTTTGCTTTTGCAATGAATAAATAATAAACTGGAATTAAAAAAAAAATGAATAAAATTGCATCACTTACATGGCCACACTGACTCACATTCAAGTACGAACTGTAGGTGTGTTGCCAGCTATTTGTTCATTTGCTGAAAATTTTGCACTACTTTATTGAATACTGTTATTTTTATATATATTTTATTTTATTTGAAAATTACAAAGAGAACGTTCATTTCCCTTCAGGCTCAGACGTAAGTTTATTTGCATCGTTATAAAAACATTCAAAACTAAAATTCTTCTCAACATTAAAAAAAAAACTTAAACTAAGCTCACATTGAAATTGTATGTTCACATAATTTTGCTATTAGCTGTACTGAGGTTCTAAGAATCGGAAAACAAACGCCAAATCGTGAGCAATTTAACCTTAAGCACTTGTTAAGCAAATGCAGGAAAATTTTTGTGTATATATTTAAACTAATGTATGTATAGTCAAAGTCAAAGTCATAAGTATCTTTATTGAACTAGCTTAGGCTACACATAAAGTAACACTTTTGAATCGTCACGGTATTACAAAACATTTACCACCGGTTCGGAAGGCAGTTTCTATAGAGAAGAACCTTTAAACTTTATTAGAAATATATTTTTGCTATTTAGTCTATTTAAATAACTTTTCACCACCACTATGGTTGCCTGGAAGATATCGCTTCCTAGCGATAAGGCCGCCTTTTGATAAAATTGATTTTAATGTTTGTTTTGTTTATGATAGATACACCAATAAAGTGTTTTTTATTTTATTTTTTAAGAACCGGCAAGAAACTCTGATAGTCGCTCTTTTTAAAAAAAAATAAGAACATAGAATTGTAAATATAAACAAAAACTCGACTATTATAATATTTATACATGAAAAAGGTCACCGTCCCGCGAGCGTTAAGAAATATAAGTATAATTAGACTAGCAGTGCCCGTGGTATTATTCGCGTTGTTCCCGTTCCCGGAACAATACCGGGATTCAAAGTATCCTATATGTTAATCCAGGATATCATCTATCTACATAATAAATTTTAACTAAATCGGTCTAGCCGTTTTTCATAAATCATAAATCTTTATTTGCATATAAACATGAGAATTGAGTTGTTATTTACATTTTAGATGACACATGTACCATGTTTAGCCGCATCTCATACAGCATGCAAAAATTATATTTTATCAGAAATACATTATTATGTCCTCGATTCAATCAATTGTCAAAAAATTCCTTTATACAATAAAAACATTTATTAGTCAGCCATTTGTATAATTTTGTCAAAAATATATTGTCGGGGTTTTGTTTTAAATTTATTAATATCTTGTTGTAAACGCTTACACACATAAAAACTGCGTTTTTATTATATTTAAGAATCTTAGGGTGTTCTATTATAACAAGTTTATTAGGGTCTCTTTGTGTTCTGGTGTTGACTTCGTGAGCTTTTTTGAATAATTCCTTATGTCTACGAACAAATTTACATATTTCAAACAAATTTTGCGTGAAATAACAACAAACATATATGCTGACAAACTCACATTTATAATATTACTAGGAAGTAGGGTTGCATCATTCTGATCGTCGGATAGGATAGGTCGGCCATGTAGGATGCAAACTATTTTTTGTTTCATTAATATTTATTAATTACTAGCTGTGCCCGCGACTTCGCCCGCATAGAAAAGTGACTTTGGGCAGCATTTTGAAAATGCCTAACCCGCGCCAACAAACGTTCAGCAAGATCAACGTGATTCTTTAAATTGCCATAACTTTTTTAGTTATCAACCGATTGACATGAATTAAACACTAAATGTTAAGTGAGGCTTACCAGAATACCTATATGATTGAAAACCCCATCTAGATAGGATAAGCGGCTTCTGAGATTAGCGTGCACAAACAAACAGACAAAAATTCCAAAAAATCATTGTTTTGGGTTCTATTGCGTTCATAAAGGTCTCCTATAATATTTTTTCTCATATATCTTCCATGTACAGACAGCGACTCGTTACGTTTTTATTATATGTATAGATTAATCTATTGACCTCCTTTTTCCACAAAGCATCTGAAAAGTAGACTCAAAAATTAAATTTAATTGTAAAGGGCGCCCTTATCACTTGAAGTGGTTTAACCCAGCCGATTCTTCGCCTCTATTGATCGCAGCATCTTGTTAAATCTTTTTAAACCTTCCTCCTTAAATAAATAAATTATCCAATACAAAAATAAATTTTCAATTCAAACTAATTCTTCCCGAGATTACAAACGAACTGTTAAGCTTTATAAAATAAACATAGATTTGATTTGTCATCATCGTCATCTTTACATACATACTAATATTATAAATGTGAAAGTGTGTTTGTTTGTCCTTCCTTCACGCCGTAGTTAGGCAATCAATCGACCTGATTTTTGGCATACAGTTAGTTGAAAAGATGAAGAGTAACATAGGCAACTTTTTAACTGGAAAAAAGGGTTATAAGGGGGTCAAAGTTTATATGAAAGTCCACGTGGATGGAGTCGCGGGCAACAGCTAGTAAACAATACACTACATAACATAAAACAAATACATTACAAAAACAAAATCGCTAGTTTCTTCTGTCTGTCCCTATGTATGTTCAAATCTTTAAAACTACGCGATCGATTTTCATACGGGTTTTTTTTATCAGATTAAAGTGATTCAAGAGATTTGTGTATATACATATGTATAATACATACATAAATGCGGTTAGAATCGCATGGCTTTTTGTAAATAAAGATATATCTATATTTATATACATAAGTATAATAAAAATGTAATGAGTCGCTGTCTGTACATGAAAGATATGTGAGAAAAAATATTACGGAGACCTTTATAGAACCCAAAACAATGATTTTTGGAATTTTTGTCTGTTTGTTTGTGCACGCTAATCTCAGAAACGGCTTATCCTAACTAAATAGGGTTTTCCATAATATATTGTGGTAAGCTTCACTTAAAATTTAGTGTTTAATTTATTTCAATCGGTTGATAAATAAAAAAGTTATGGCAATTTAAAGAATCACGTTGAACTTGCTGGACGTTTGTTTATATGAAAGTCCACGCTGACGGAGTTGCGGGCAACAGCTAGTTTTCAAATATATTTCTATGGAAAAAAACAGTTCTATATAATACAACTAGATGGCGCTATTTCATAGTATTATCTGTTTCAGTAAATATTTGGAAATAAACAGTTCTATATTTTACAACCAGATGGCGCTATTTTATAATATTGTCTTTTTCAGTACTGCACGATCGCTTTGGAGGACTAGATGAGAAACCAGAAACTAATTCAGCTGATAAAGTTTACTTTTTTGATGAATATGAGAGACCTGATTGGAATGACAGTAAGTTTATTGAACACGTTACGTAAATTTTTAAAAAAGTTTTTAACAAAAATATACCGAATTCAAATGGAAAAATCAATTTAAAAATGAGTTTACTTCGCATAAAGTAATTTGTATTTTCTTAGAGTATGTGTAAAGAAATTATTAAATAATGATTTAATTATTTTAATGTTGGTGCCAAGTAAATAAATGTAAGTAAATGTTACTACTACTTTTTAATACATATAACCAGAGAAACGGTTATTTTTTCAGGGAAATTTATTCACATTCGTATGCTTTTTAGCGTACGCTTTAAAATGTACCTATTGTTATTACACTTTAAATAATTATCAAAAAGAAAATCCGCGGCAGCATAATAATATGCTTATCTTTTAAGATTAACTCACTTAAAACTATAAACATTGTTTTGTTTGTAACATCAAATTTGTGAAAACTGTAAATAAAATTACGTTATAGGACTTAATTTTTTTTTAATTTCTCATTCATAACATATAAAGTTGTAGCGACCGCTATTCGCGCTTACGATATTTTTCCGAGACTAAGCTTATATACAACTTCTTGACATCGAACCATTGGGGCCTAACGGCCGGCCAGTCAGTGGTTCGACTGGTCGAGGATCCTCCCTTTGGTTCAGAGGAAGGTTACATCCTCCTTCCTTCCCACAAAGTCACAAACAACAACCCGTAATAAGAAATAACTAATCAAAATAATAAAAAAAAATGTTTTAACAGGACCGACTCGCCCACCGACAACCACTACTCCTAGCAGTCCTACAACTGGTAAGTCATATTTCCCGTTTGATCAACGGCGTTAGTTCTGACTTGCAACCTAGGTGGCGCTGTATGTGTACAAATCATGCTATGTATTTTTATTTTTTATTTTTAGTGTATAATATTTTATGATTTCCACTACAATTACCAAATACTCTTACCAAAATTAAAGTTATTCTTTTAATGTGATTTGTAATTTCATTTATCAACCCTTGTCCAGCGCCATCTAGTGACTAATAGAGTAATTAGGGATGATGGCGATTTGTTTTGAAAAATGTTCAATTGGAATTTTAAATCGAATGGAATCGTGACCTGATGAATCGGTACACAAGAAATTGAGAGCTAAAAGATCGATTTCCAATAAACCGAACCAGCTTTGGCGCCAGCTGGGGGTCGCAATACTAAATGTTTGGTTTATAGCTTTAACAATACTGAAAAAATCGAATCGAATGTTGAGAAGTTTTAGAGGGTAATGTATTGTCCCGATACATATCGATTTAAAAAATCGTTTTATTTATATAAAGAATCGATTCTTGGATTATTCGGTCTCCCGAATATTGCCGTAGCGTGTTATTTGCCGTATTTAAAGAAAAGCGTTAATTTAAAAGCTTATCTATGATTGGTCGAACCATTTAGAACCTTATGAATGGCATGAATATTCGTTAGTTGATAAATTTACCACGAGACGTCGCAAATTGATTAATTTTCGAAAATGTGGTCATACATATATACAACTTGTCAGTTGTTCGACTGGCCGGGGGTCCTCCCTTAGGCTCAGAGGACGGCTACATTTCCCTTCCTTAAATTGTTCTTTTGTTTTAATAAGTTTTTTTTTTTAATTTTTAGACGAAGCTGAACAATTCTTCATACAATATAATAATCTACCCATGGGTGCTGAGAGAGTCGGCAATCGTCTCTTCGTCACTGTACCCCGTCGAAGACACGGTATGTACTTATATATTTTAATAATACCTAGTAGATAAAAAGTATACTATGCATATAGCTAGTATTAGCTGACCCGACGAACTTCGTATCGCCCTATAATCATGAAATATCAAATAGTGAAATGCTTATCTTTTCTTACATAAGAACCTTCTCCTTATAATAACAAATAAAACAAAAAATTAGCCAAATCGGTCAAGCCGTTTTCATGTTATGTAGTGACAACGGAAAACGGGTTTCATTTTTATATGTATATATGGATGAAGTGGTGAGACGAGCTGGACGCACTCCCGATGTAAGAGAAACGCCAGCCCATAACCTATGTAGTACTACCCAGAACTTTGCTCCTGGCAGGGGTGCACTACACCGACGCTCCCCACTTTGAGTCATCAGATGTTAAGACGCATTAGCGCAGTAATCTCGCTAGCTACAGTGCCCTTCAGACCGGAGCACAGTGACATTTGCACATCACTGCTCGGGCGGTAGAAAGTCTGCCACTAAGTTTTAATACAGGGTGTTATCTAAATACCTCCCGCGATCCCCACTCGCTGCAGAACGGTAAACAGTGGGGTTTTAGTCGGTAGAAGTCCGTCATAATCCTTTGAGGTTTTCCCCACTATAAAAAAGGGTCTTACATACCTGCATGCCAAATTTCAGCCAAATAAATTTAGTTGTTTTTGCGTGAGAACAACAGACATACTTTCATAGGTACATCTTCGCTAACTTTCACGTCTATAAGTTGAATTGATTAATAGTCTTATTAAAAATACATCACCTGTGAAAATGACAACTATTTGACTATCACGGTTCATTAGTTACAGCCTGCTGACAGGCAGATAGACAGACCTTCAGCAGAACCTTAATAGGGTTTCCCGTTTTTGACCCTTTAGGTCCGAAACTAAAAATATTTATTAAGATTACAACATTTTCAGCCAATAATAGAACAATCCTATTATTCCTATCGCACCTAACAAACGACCTGATGACCTTGAAGACCTGAACCGATTTCAACCAAACATAGCTAAGCACACTCTCGACGGATATACCTTTCAAACAAAAGAAACCGCATTAAAATCGGATCATCCTTTTGGGAGCTACGTTGCCTCAGACAGACACATACACACACAGACACGTCACACATATAACACCCCGTCGTTTTTGCGTCGGGGTTTAAATCCTAGAATAAAAGAAAATAATATATTTTTTTACCGTTTCAATAAAAAAAAATAAAAAAATAAAATAAAATACGTTTAATTCTTTTACAATAATTAATAAAAAACTAGCCCATAAGAAATTATTAGTAAGTGTGTTAGTAACAATGAATTACTTAATCTACTTAAATGATATCTTGTATTATCTGTAACTTTAAAGGTATACCATCTACATTGAACTACATAGAGCTGGACAGAGAAACGGTGCGGTCACCGGCGTTGAAACCTTACCCGGATATCTGGCGGGCAAGGTCATTAATATCCGTATACCGGACGAGAGCTGACAAGTGCGGAAGACTTTGGATGGTTGACACCGGACTGTTGGAGTTGCCAGGTAAAAAAACAGGGTATAAAAGGGTCTAAACTAATCCTAGTTTACCAATTATAGCACTAGCCCGCATTATGCGGCATAATGCTTAACGTTGAATGTTTCAATTACATCTTTAATATCGAGTACTCTCAAAAGTACTAATGCCGAAATACTGAACAACTTAAAATTAAGTACAACTTAAACCGGTCCGATCTGACAGTTCGCCATACAATTCGGTCAAAATTACGAGTCTTAAGGCGTCCTTAAATTTAATTTGCATATGTGTATTTGGCCGTTAGTAGTGCTTTCGCTTGATGTCTGCAATTACATGTGCAGTGACAGAAAATTAACAAATGTTATTTCTTTAAGTTGACATTGATCGAAATGTCGAACTATGCTCTTTAATTGGAACCCCATGATCATAGCGTAGTGAAAATGACATCGTAAAAAAGCAATTAAACAAAAAAGTAAAATTACAGGCTTAAGCGATCGACGTACTCGTAGGTACCCCTAGGTACTTCGTAGGTAGGTAGGTACTTCGGGAATTAAGAATTTAATTTAAGACATATCTATATTACTAATAATATAAAGCTGAAGAGTTTGTTTGTTTGTTTGAACGCGCTAATCTCAGGAACTACTGGTTCGAATTGAAAAATTATTTTTTTATTGAATAGACAATTTATCTAGGAAGGCTTCAGGCTACATAAAATCACGCTGCGACTAATAGGCGCGAAGAAATAGTGGAAAAACAAATCCACGCGGACGGAGTCGCGGGCAACAGCTAGTAATGTAAATGTAAATAGCAACAGTTAATAATAAAAATAAACTGCTTTCA
Organism: Eurema hecabe; assembly: GCA_026213755.1. Lineage (NCBI taxonomy): Eukaryota > Metazoa > Arthropoda > Insecta > Lepidoptera > Pieridae > Terias > Terias hecabe. The sequence goes on from JADANM010005620.1 coordinate 4,939,540, forward strand.
GTGAATCGAACGCAACTGCAGCCACCAGCGATAGTGGTGTACGACGTTAACTCCGATCAACAAATATTAAGATACCCCTTCAAGGACTCAGATATACCATCCGCAAGTACACCTACTGGTAAGCGTGATTACATATCTATATACCTAATGCTCGGATCTGAATCGCGCTTATGATATTTGTTCGAGACGAGTTTAAATACGACTTGTCGACATCTTCCGACGAGTATATATAGTATATACAGTTCTCGTAGGGTTAAATCCTCCTACATCCAAATCTATAACTCTGAAGTGATCAAGTTGAAGAGTCTGTTTGTTTGAACGAGCTGATCTCAAATATTACTATGCCTATACCTACAATTCGATGTCCGTCGGACAACCTTACATTTTAATAACAACTAAATGACCTTATTTTGGGATAGGACATAGCTATGAGTATTAAAATTTCTTACATATATGTATTTAAAAATATCTTTACTATAAGTAGCGTCACGAATCTTTAGCGCGGAATGAAACCTGCGCAGAAGTCAGAAGGTATCGAGGACACGGCGCGGCGCGCGGGGCCTGTAATCGTCTAGTGCGCGAGCGTTGATTGGTCCCCAGTCGTGTTGTCTTTCTCGCACCAATACGTCAATTACGAGCGCGATTCTACCGATGCGCAGCTATTATCGTCCAGCGCTAAACATACGTGACGCGACCTATAACACCTGGTTTAAGTAATTCTAGTAATAAAAGCCGTATTATACAACAAATGAATATATTGAAGACAAAACTTTGAATGATATTTCTTAACTAAATAAATATTGTAATAGTTGAGTTTTTGTTTATACATATTTACTAATTGTATGTTCTAATTTATTAAAGAGCAATTATCAGAGCTTCTTGCCGGTTCTTCTCTATAGAAACTGCCTTCCGTTCCGGTGGTAAATGTTTTGTAATACCGTGACGATTTAAGTGTTACTAGTTGTATAAAGATACTCTTGGCTTTGTCTTTGACTTATTCAGTTCTTTTCAGGTCTCGCATCAATAACTATTGATATAGATGGTGATTGTAGCGATGCCTACGCTTATATCCCGGACTTGACTACGTTCGGTATCATCGTGTTTTCGCTAAAGGAAAACGACAGTTGGAGGCTATCACACAACTTTTTCAGTTTCAACCCCCTTGCTGGGAATTTGAGGGTAGCAGGTAAGTAATCTGTACTAATATATAAAGCTGAAGAGTTTGTTTGTTTATTTGTTTGTTTGTTTGAACGCGCTAATCTCAGGATCTACTGGTTCGAATTGAAAAATTCTTTATTTATTGAATTGACCATTTATCGAGGAAGGCTTTAGGCTACACAACATCACGCTGCGACTAATAGGAGTGAAGATATAATGGAAAATATGGAAAGAACGGGGAAAATTATTCAACTTTGAGGGCTTCCTTTGCGTGCGCTGCGAAAACGGTTCAAGATACAAAAATAATATGTATAAAAGAATTATTTCTCTTTAAATGATCTAAAAAAAAGTCCGCGACCGTATATGTCTATCTTCTAAGATTGACACACTATAACATAATAATAGAAATAGATCCGACGGGGACGAAGTCGCGAGCAACAGCTAGTCTTAATATATGTATATGTCACCGGAAAATAACAAGACAGCAAATTTATAAATTTCCTAGGAAATTTATAAACCTTCGTAGGATTACGTGTCACGATGTTAGTCAGCGATTGACATTTAAATTTTGTATTTGTAAATTTGATTTAAAAATCGGTTCAGTAGCTTAGGAGTCAATCGCGGACAAACAACGTGACACGGTGACACGTAAATTATATATAATAACACTAGCTGTTACCCGCGGTTTTACCCGCGTAGTTCCCGATCCCGGGGCAAAACCGGGATGTAAGCTATCCTATCTCTCAAGTTGGATCGAACTGCACATGGTGTGCGAATTTTATTATAATCGGTTTAGTGGTTTAGGAGTCCATTGAGGACAAACATTGTGACACGAGATTTATATAATAATATTTATCTCACACGCTATTATAAACACACCTTATTTTTTAACGTGTCTATATTTATTTTAAATAAAAATAAATAAATAACAATTCGTTTACAGGACAGAGTTTTCAATGGAGCGATGGTGTATTTAGTATAGCACTCTCGCCAGCAACGGGCGGCTGCCGATCCGCGATCTTCCACCCAATGATCAGCACCCAGGAGTTCTCCGTATCCACTTGTACCCTCAAGAACAAGACCGCGAGCAGCGACCGATATTTCTACAGACAGTTCACAGTAAGATAATTAATAAGATAATAGTATACTCGTAAGGGGGCGTCCATAAATTACGTGAGGTGTTTAAGTGGGGGAGGGGGTCGAGTCTAATCTCATCTAATATTAAGTTGGAGAG
>JADANM010005620.1:4977553-4987931 GCA_026213755.1 Eurema hecabe
TACACCAGGGAAGCTTAAAGTTTCGTTTTTGAGTAAAAAAATTTTAACTTTACCAAGTCGAAATTTTTTTTAGTTTACTATTACTGTTAATATTATTGTTTTTTTATTTATAAAACAAATACGAGTTTGTTACAACACATGTAACTCGAGATCGTCTAGAGGAATTTTCATGGTTTTTGGTATGTTGGATTTGTCCCCGCCCGAATAGCAGAATACTTCTTCAAAATAATGAAAACTTTAAAAGAGTTCGGGGGGACAAAGTTTATATGAAAGTCAACGCGGACAGAGTCGCAGGTAACAGCTAGTATATATATAGTAATTCGCTAAATAAACGTCCAAAACAAAGAAAATCTAATTAGGTATGAAGCATTTAAATTATTTTTACTCGTATTTATGTTACAAAATATCATTATCTGTCCTTTTTTCGAGTGTTGTTATAGTGTCGGCTTAATGTATGAAAATTAATAGATCTTGCTTTTTTTAATTTTTGGAAGATATTTTCTTAATTTAGCAAAAATTCCACTAGAGGATGTCTGTGAATTGTTTTTTTCCATTCTTTTTATTGTAATTCAATAGCCATTAAGAACTTATTTCAAAATACTCAGATTATTCATAAGTTTCTTTTATTACAATCAGGATATTTTTTTAAATGGAAAATAATGATTTATGAATATTAACCGAAAGTTGAAATATAAGTAATACAGTTATAATATTATCATGGCAACTTTTGATTGATAATTACTTTAATACTTCATACATTATTTTATGCTTTTTATTAGGGGCCATCCATAACGTAATTTTACTGTTAATGGGGAGGGAGGGTATCACCGAAGTGTGACAAGGGGCATGGGGGGGTCAATACTTTTGTGACGTCACATGCTAAAATTTAAAATACTAAAACGCAAAGTTTGGATGTGAATTAAAAATTTTAAAAATTTAACTTAATACATTTTTTTAAAGTTTTAAATAATTTAATTTATTTTTAAATACAAACATAAATTTAGAAAATGTGTGACGTCACATCAGAGGGGGGGGGGCAAGGGGCCAAGGGGAGAGGTTCAAAAGTCCTAAAATTAGTGTGACGTACTTTATGGATGGCCCCTTATAGATGTTGATATGTTTTTTACTTTATTTTTTAAGACAAGTCTAATTGTATGACAACTTCTATATAATATGTTCTTTAAATAAGGTAAGTGTAAGGCTAATATCTGGAATTTTCCATAGCGATAAAAGCTATTCAAGCTACTTCAGACAACTATGCATATCTATGAAGGTACAGTCACCGCTAAATATTGTTGAATTCATTAAAGATGGAATATTTAATAATTTAAAATACATCTTAAAATTAATACATTTTACATAAATTTTTTATAAATTGACTGTGAAAGTCACTATGTATAATTATTTCCCCTCAATAAACAAATTATTTATAAAATCTATTTTTCTGAGACGTATTGAATTTGATTGTGTTCATCGTTTTCTATTGTTGACTGTACAGAACTTCAAGAACACTGTTATTTACTAAAGTTAAATCATGATAAAACTATTACTGAAAGCAAAATTGATTCCCTATTGAAGTAGTTTTAACTACATTTTCAGTGTTACCACATCTGTACAATTGTATCTATATTGTTCCTATAATTTGTACTTCATTATATGGTAACAGTGCTGTTGTTACTGTCTGTTTTAAAATATGACTAAAGTTTAATACTGCAATTTTCTTTGGCATGGCAACTAATACTATATGCCCATCTTCTGTTTCAACCACATCTATTTGTATTATAGGACTCATGGTAAGAACAGGGCAGTCTGATCTCTCCATAAAATTGTACTGTTTTACAGGTTCGGAGTTAAATAAGTCAAATTCATTGTTTATATATGGTCTATAGTAAATTCGGAGCACACCCCAAGTGGTACCTACAAACACAACATCTCCATATGTGCGTATTATTAAAATATCACGTAACGGACCTCTGGGCAGTGTACGTTTCATTATAAACATCCATTGGAAGTATACTCGCCAGTCTAATAAATCTAACAGATTATATTTATTAAACTGATGCAGCAAATTAGTCACAGATTCTACATTGCATCGAAACACTACATCATTGCCAACTACGGAATATATATCCCGTTCGTAGGTCAAAACGTTTAAATTGTCACTATATCCCAACGACATGACTCCATTTCTAAATGTATTTAAATATGCACTTTTTAATTCACTAGCTTTCAAGTCACATACATGAATTTCGTCATTTAGCGTTACGAAGAATAATAGCGTGTCATGTACAATGAACATTTTTACGTTGTCAAAAGTAGTATTTTCCTCATGACAAGGATTCTTAATAAATTTACGCACAACATATAAATGGAAGCTTGAATTCATGAACATTAAAGTGTCAGTGTTCTCCATGTATCGGAGATAGCTACCTGATATTGGTCCCCGTTTGGAGCGCTCCAACGTTTCGATATCATAATAGAATATGCCGCTTCTAGTGTGAACACCAATTTCGCCGTTCGCAAGAACTTTGAAGCTATGAATTTCTTCTCGGACGCACGAGGCTGAAGCAAATTCGTCCCTTATTTCACTAGCATACGGTAAGCGTGACCACAAAGTCAGCGATTTATATATATTGTACCACAGGAGATCAGATTTGGCTTTGTATCTTGCGACTTTGTAAATAGACGGAAAATCATTTTCACAATATTTTTTCCACAATCTTTCGAGCTGAGATATACCGTCCACTATGTACTTCCAGCGTAAACACACTTGTCTGCATGAAACCAACGCTTTTGGTGATAAATAGCTGAATATTCGTAATAGCACTTCGGTAGGTAAATTGTATAGATGATTTGTAATTTCGTCGGTTTTAGACATAGTTTTGATAGGGTGCTCGTAGTATATCTTGTTAAGGTAATGGTTATGAGACCAAGCACTATTACGGAAAGAGTTTTGAAGCGAATTTTGTGTAATTAGGCCATTGAATACTTAACAGCTGTATTTTTGTTATTGCTTTTACTTTTTTTATAGGAGTCCACTTTGTAGACATTTGTGCTCCATTGGCATAAGTCAGATACGAGGTTTTTTGTAAATCAAACATTTTTATATACAGCAACACTGTTAAAAATACTTATTATAATCTATATAAATGTATATTTTTTATCTGTCTTGTGTTTGACGTTTCAATTTAAAAACAAACCGAACTTATAATTTTTAATTTTTATTGTGAATGTATAAACTTTTGCATAATAAAGTAAATCTAAGTGTATATTCTTTATTAAAGTAATATAATGGCTGGTTTTAAAGCTTTACGAGATATAAGTAGTCAATTTGAAAATGAACTGCGGATACAGTCTGCTAATATTTTCTCAGCCAAAGTTGACGAAAGTTTTGAAGATACAATTGCCAAGAAAAGCAAGGATTATTCTTTATTAATATCAAAGTTACGTCTGTTACAAGCTAAGACTCTCGCAGGTAATTAAAATTAGTAACAGTTGCTATTAAAGCTTTCTTTTGTATCATTATACACACACATTAAATAATCGCAAGATTATTTAATTAATATACGTGTATTTTATGTAAATACTGACTTAACATCTTTTAGCAACACCCGAAATAAAGGAATTAAACAAAGATGAACAATCGACTATCGATAATTTAACTGATACAGTTTCTTGGAAGCTTATTGAACAACAATTGGTTAAAACTTTAAATCATACACACTCTGTGAAATCCCTTGTTACTGCACCTGACCGGACGTTAGACCCAGAACTATTAGAGAGAAAAGAGTAAGTATGTCAACTACATTATTCTGTTTACAATATTTTTCACCAATGCTTTGCCATAACTGTTTGTAGCGTGATGTTTTACAGCATCAAGTCATCCTCGATAAATGGACTTACTTACATTTATATACTCATAATATTTTCAACTCGAACTACTACATATAGTAGTTCCTTCTATTCTCATTGTCTGGCTAAAATCACTGACTGATTGATGAGGCAGTCATTTAGTATCTTTAATACTTTCTTGATATTTGTTTGCTTTTAACTTTTAGTTGTTTATAATTTTGGTATATTATTATCGCAAGGATGTATAAATAAAAAATGAAAAAGGACACGGGTACTAATAGTGTTATGTAATTACTTAAGATTAAAAAGAAGCCACACTCCGAGTAATGCAGCTCCATAGTTAATTTCAATGCCCTACAAATGTAGAATGTTTTTGTAAATTATTTCTTTTGTACCCATTACATACTAGAAACACAACAAACAGTGCATATTATGTACATATTTTACTGAAAAATAATATTTATGTTTTAGGAAAATAATCTCCCAAGTCTCCGAATATAGCCAAAAAGAGATGACACTATTGCAATTGGACAATATATTAAAGGAGAAAGAGACAGAGTTATTAGAAGCTCGGAAGGAATGGGATAGTGTTTTTGGCAAATTGAAAGACAGTCAGAATGTGCCAAGGAGTGAAGAGAGGGTTACTGGGCCTCTTTATAAGTAAGGACATTATTTTATATTTTTTACACCAAGAAAAATTTTAAATTTGATAAATGTTAAATAATATTTAGTATTATTACATATTATGCAGCAACTAAACATAACTTTTAAGTGTAATGTTTTTAGAGGACCCTATCAATTTAAAATAACATCTTCTAAACAAGTTAACTGAGTACTCTTTGTCAATAAATTATACAGGTGTAAGGGACTAAATCCCGAAAATTGTGACCGTAGATAGTATACAAATGGTCCTGATAAAATTTGAACTTTTTTAGGATTTTTTTAAATTAGTTATATGCAGCAATGTGTCTTAAACAGCTTGCGGCCAATAAATCCATTAGGTATCCATTGCTTGTCAGGAAACAGGATTTAAATTATTAAAACGTCAAATAACTTTGTATTTATTTACACTAAGCTATGATCACGGGGAATAGTGTCTGTGGTTTCACTTGTCGGAGTTAAGTCTTTTATATCATCCTTTAAATTGCCATTACTTTTTTATTTATCAACCGATTGACATGAATTAAACTCTAAATGTTAATGGAAGCTTACCACAATATATCATTGAAAACTCCATATAGATAGGATAAGCCGTTTCTAAGATTAGCGTGCACAAACAAACAGACAAACAGACAAAAATTCCAAAAATCATTGTTTTGGGTTCTATTGCGTTAATAAAGGTCTCCTGTAATATTTCTTCTCATATATCTTTCATGTACAGACAGCGACTCGTTACGTTTTTATAATATGTATAGATGTGAACGTTTTGTGAGAATGGAATAGATGTTGTTATTGTTTCACACAAAAACAGCTTGACCGATTTAGTTGAAATATGGTATGTAGATAGGTGATTAGAATAGGATACCCCGGTATTATCCCGGGAACGAGAACTCCGCGTGTAAAAACGCGAGGCACAGTTGGTAGGTTTATATTTTCAATGGTTTGTGTAATAGTTTGTTTAATGACTTCAGGAAGCTTCAAAGCATGGTGGATAAGATGGAGCTGATGCGGTGGGTGATATCTAAGCTGGTGACGTCACGCAGCGGCAGTTACGACTGGGCGACTGACCCTCACAGGCGACTGAGGGCGCTAGCACTTACCAGACAAACACACACCATACATGCTTATACTGACTCTTGATTAATAAATGAGTTCTTTATTTTACTTTTTTATTTTATCTATAACTATACTTTTATAATATGAAGAGGAAAAAATTAAATCGACATTCTCTCTGCCTTTCTATCGAAAAACTGACTTATAAATTAACGCGGGTAAAGAGTAAAAACTGCCTTTTTTTAGGTATGGCAACACACTATACATGGTTATACTGAGTCTTGATTGATAAACGTGTTCTATATTTAAAATTGTTTTTTTTTAAATAAAATGAAAGGATTTGATTGTTTGTTTGAAATGAATAGGCTCCAAAAACACAATCTAATTTAATTCGTAACAGATATAAGTCTTAACTCTTGAGCTACGAGATGGGCATAGGCTAATTTTTATTGAAAAAAAAAAACAACTGCTAGTTTAAAAAATAAAAAATAATTTCCATAATTCACAAATATTTGGTTCTGTATTTTTTCTTAAAAGGTAACCTACCTATGGGAGAAAGCAATTTAAAAAATAAAACTTAATCATTTTTTGGTTTTTAAACATTTTCGCATGAATCTGTTTTGGTTCGTTAGTTTGTATATCTATACTAATATTATAAAGAAGTAAAGTTTGTCTGTTTGTTAAATTGTAAGGGGTAATCTCGGGATCTACTGAACCGATTTTAAAAATTCTTTCACCAATAGAAAGCCACATTATTGCTGAGTGTAGCAATAATGTGGCTTTCTAATAGCATAGGCTATATAAAAAACCGAAAAGATACTTAAAATTATGCCCAACGAAGTGGGCAGCTAGTTTAAGAAAAAATAAAGACACGTAATTTAAATAAAAATATTTATTATTGCATATAATAACTGATTTCATCTTCCTTGAGTTAGTTTCAATCACACACAGTACCTCTAATCAAACGATTCACGTTCCCTCTGAAAATTAAAAGTAAATGTAGATGAACAAAAATAGAAAATACTGCAGGGCTTTGATTTTAAGGACAAAAACCCCGAACAATATTATAGATTAACAAAAAAACTTATTGTAACAGCGCCATCTAGTCCCACGCTAAGCATAACTTGTGTTAGGAACTAGATAACGGATACATTACATATACACACTTTTCTTTCTTTTCTTTTTACATTGATACACATGATATTCTGGGGATTGAAACCACAAATATATTAATATTTTATGTAATAGGTATGATTTTTTTATTATTAAAGCCAAAACAAATATAAATAACATTTTCCGGTGCAACCAATTTTCAAAATGGAGTAGTTAACCAATAAAAATAATTAAGCAATTTGAACTGAAAGTTTTCAAGATTGGCGCGTTCAAACAAATTAATTTTTTTAATGTCATCTCTTGTACATTTAAAAATGAATATTGCCTATTGCATATCTCGAAAACGGTTGAATCGATTTTCTTAACTATTCTATATATTTTTAACATATTCTTAAAACTACCTACGATGATACTTCTTAAGCAGGCAAAAGGTAAGGTGTATGGTATAAGGCTACAGGTAGGGTCGGTTAGATTATATAAGGTAAATAGTCGATCGGTTCTAAGGTTGAGAACACAGGGCTGTATTTCATCGGGACACCATGGCGGCGCAACCAGTTGCCGCTACCAACAAAATGTATAGATCGCGTCACGGATATAAAGGGTAGAATCGCGCTCGTAATTGACGTATTGGTGTGAGTAAGACAACACTATGGGGAACCAATCAACTTGACTGACTTTTGCGCAGGTTTCGTTCAGCGCTAAAGATTCGTGACACTACTTATATACAGCTCTGCGCAACCATATGGACACCAGATGAGTAACTCTGTATGTACAGTGTGTTACAAAACATGTGTCCGTTTCTGAAGGGTAATATTCTCTATATAAAAAACCTTTTCGAATAAAATATAAATAACAATCTGTATCTAAAAATAACAATGCAATAAAGTTTTAAGAATTCTGTTTTTTAGAAAATTTTACACAAATTCAAGGAAATTAAAAAAAATAATTTTAATGTATCTCTAGTGTAGTGTCTGAACTAATTTTATGTACCAATATAACGCATGCTATATCCTTTTATAAAAAAAAAATTCATATAATCTAATGTCAAAGATGTCATATTTTAGTATGTAAAATGAATTTTTGTTAAAGGATTTTTTTAAATAAATAAATAAATAAATAAATAAATTCACAAACGCTGGCAACTTAGGTACGGTGCGTAGAACCTATAGACCCTTTAGCTAGCTATAGAACGTGTTGCCATGTAAGTTTTGCAATTGTACTTTCTTATTGTTATATATTTTGTTGGAAAAAATAATTATTCTATTTTTTTAAAACAATAGCAAAATAAGGACTTACTACCGGTATATAGTAAGAGGTTTTCGGATCGGACACTTGTTTTGTAGCACACTGTATATTTTGTTGGTAGCGGTAGATTATTTACATACCTGTAAATGTAAAAATTATATTCGTCTGTGTTAAGGCGTGCGTATCCGAACCTTGGCAACGTATTTGCTACGACCCAGACTTCGTCGCCGGTCACGTGAAGATCTGAAAACGTAAATCCTTCACATTAGGCACATTGTACGACTTTGACGGATAAGCAAACCACGTTAGCTTATCAGCGAGTAAGTAGAAACTCAAATTAAAATGCAGATAACTGTTCATTTTCCAATGATTACAGAGCATTGTGCGACATTTCGATCAATGTCAAATTAAAAAAAACATTTGTTAATTTTGTACGTTCGATGAAATTGAATCAATCGTCTCCTTCCATCATTAAGGTCACACACACATATATAAACTCATGCATGTAATAACACATACTTAAAACACATCCACTACTTATACACTTATATTCAAGTTTTCGATTATTTTTTTTTATTTCTTCGGAAAACAAACAGTCATAATAACATCGATTGCAAACAAAACGAAATCTTAAGGAGACCATTTAAAATGTTTTCGCATTTAGTAATAAATAAAAGAAAATACAGAACAGTACCACAATCAAAGAACAAACCAGCCTGTACCTGCTCATAATATTCTTTATTTTTTGGAAGACATGTATTATTGGTAATGTGCACGACTACAGCGCCAACTAGCGTCCACAACCTTTGTGGGTCAGTCACATTGTCATTTAGGTCGTATAATATACATATTTGAAAAGATATCGCAATGAAAAAATAACAAATATTTTGACGAACAAATTGTTGTGATACCACGATTTGGTGGACTAATGCGATTAAATAATGATATTTAAATGTATTATATTGAATCGCTTTGCCATTGACGGATACATCTGATGACACACATTATTTCTACTTTTGACCACCATGAGCGCTGCGATAGATTATGTTACGTAGTAACTTCGCACCCAGCGAATAATAAGAATTCTTTTAATCAAAAGATGTGAATTGTTTGGCTTACGCGACACAAGCCTGCGTGCTTATTGTAAAAGCCTTAACCACTGCTATATAGAAGTAAATTGTACCTAATTATAACTAAATAAAATAAAGTCTTTCACCAGTCTTTTTCTATATATGCTTAAATCTTTAAAACAATGCAACGAATTTTCATACGTTATCTTATTAGATAGACTGATTCAAGAGGAAGGTTTACGTGTATAATTCATGCATAAATACGGCTAGTTTAATCCATACTAATATTATAGCGAAAGTAACTCTGTCTGTCTTGCCATCACGCAAGAACGAAATTTGGTACAGAGATAGTCTAGAGCCTGGGGAAGGACATAGGCTACTTTTTAACTGGAAAAAGGGGTTATAAGCGGGATTGGGGTAAATTTATATGAAAGTCCACGCGGACGGAGTCGCGCGCAACAGCTAGTTATAAATATTTAAACGTGATTATTTACCAGCCGGATAGCTCATACGCTGCTCATCCTGGGCCAATATGGCTATATTTTCTGGTGTCAACGGTTTGTTTAAGTTCCAACAAGATACAGCGTCTCGTCCGATTTGGGCGAAGAATACGACGTTAGTGGGCTGATGGTAGTCGTGCATTGTAGACTGGGATCTATCACCGCGTTCACCTAGATACTGCAAGGAAAATATAAATAAATAAATATTATCAGGACATTTATACACAGCGCCATCTAGTTCCAAGCTAAGCAGAAGGTTGTGTTATGACAAGTAGATAACGGAATAAATTGTGTCGGGATCGAACCCACGAACCTTCGCGCAGAAAGTAGTTGTGCTACCACAAGACAAGCGATCGTCGTATATTAATAGGAAGGAGAAAGAAAGAAACATTTATTCCAGAACACATGCATAATTTTTCAATTACAGAGCATATTGTGACCCAGTTGCGCACATTCCCGAATTATGGTGAAGCTAATTGGAACGTGAACTTTTAACTTGTGAACTTAAAATGCTCGATTGTGCGAAGGGATGCGGAAGTTGAAACATTAAATACTAAGCATTACGCCGCATTATTAGTTGAAATAAAACCGAGGGGCCTGGCTAGTACTTATTTACATATAGATTTAAGGCTATTATCATTTTTTTATTTTTTAATATTTACACTCTATCACACCATATGAAGAAAAAAACAAAATAAAAACTGATACATTACAAAATTATGCGTTAAAAGCGGCTTTATCAATTAGGGGGCGTCCATAAATTACGTGAGGTGTTTTTTTTTTAATTTTAAGCATTTATAATCTTTTTTTGTTTCAATCAGAAAAAAAAATTACGTGATATTTGCCGAGACCCCCCCTCTCTCCAACTTAAGATTAGATGAGATT
>JADANM010005620.1:4988031-5000371 GCA_026213755.1 Eurema hecabe
CATACCATGGTTTTATCATACCATGTTACTATACCGATGGGTAAATGGAAGAGAAGAGGGTCATTTTTTTGCCAAACTCATGTGTTTTTTTTGTTACAGAAAGCAGGAGGTGCTCTCAGAAAATGATGATGTGGTAAGTAGTATTCTATAGTCGTTAAATGTAATATTACTGAAATTTTTATTATATTAGTATGTTTAATATCTGAACAATTGTGTATTTATTAATAATAAATTATTAATATAAGAAAGTGTTAAAGTGTGTAGCATAATTTTGAAGATACACTACTACTACTACTACTACATTTTTAACTATTTTAATAGTCATTGAGATTATTGGGACAGATAGAAATTAAACTAATGTTTTATGTGTAAAGATCTTAAGATTATTAAGGTGTTGAACTCTAGAGCTGTCGAGTTCCACAAGTGGGAGTTATCTTCATGGACAGCGAAGACCGCTTAACATCAGGTTGCCCGCTTGTTTTTGATATAAAAAATGCAGTTTTCTTAATTTAATTTAAGTGACCTTTTATCTAGAAGATGACCATTTCGAAGGATTTACCTTTCCATAAAATAGCTATTAATTTTCAGAGTATCACTGAGGGTCTCGATCCAGACATCCATCTGGAGTTAGAACAGCTGAAGCTGGAGCATCTGAAGCTGAAAGACGAGCAGGTGCAGTGCAGGCAGAGGATATTGCTGTTGAATCGGGCGGGCAAGAAAAATGTATGTTTTTGTACTAGAAAAATTTTAATGCTTCATTTTAATTTTTTTGATACTGAAGTTTCTTAGTGATTTTTTTTCAAGGGGTTTTTTTTATTATCAATAAAAAAATTCAGTAAACCATCCAATTTTTACAATAAATAAATAAAAATTGACTTAATTGATTGTATGTACGCGGTACCGGTTCTGAATACCGGTTCGGTAATAGATGGCGCGCGCAGGACAAATATATGTCCTGTATTATAGTTTACTATGAACTTTTTGTTTTGTTTACTATGTATTTTTCTATTTTCAGACCAGTTTGACTTCGAATAGAATTGTGACAGCCGATGGAAAAGTTGTTATCAAGACGACGAGTGAACGGTTAGTATTAATAATTCATTCCTTTTAAGCTTATCACCAAAGTGATTTCTTCCAGGCAACTTGCATATCACTATGTAGTATAAGAAAGTTTATTTTCGCTGTCTGCCTGTCCCTATGTATGCTTATATCAATAAAAAAATGTAATGCATTTTTGATGAAGGTTGTTCTACGATCAATGTAAATAGATATTCCAGATAGTTGAATTTTTTATGGCACTGTTAGAAATAATACTGAAAAATACATTTTTACATTACAAGCTTTTATTTAGTTTCATCTGTTGGGGGTCTGTTTGTTTGTAATCAAACCATGCAAGTAAAACTTGACCCATTTCCGGGTTACCAATTGAGTTGAAATTTGTATGCGTGCGTAAATCGTATGATAATGCAAAATTATTATGACATGGAGCTGATCTGATGATGGAGCCTGAAGGTGGCCCTAAGAACTCAGTAACTAAACGACACAACCCTATCGTGTTTGAGCTCGTTTGATTCGTCTTGACGAGTACTCCTGTCCGGGGTCTGTTTGTTTGTTTGTCAAGCTGCTTTAAAAAAAAATAACCTTTACCATGTCTAGTTTTCGTTTAATATTTATAGCGGCAACAAAGACGCTTGAAATATCATAGTATAAAAGAAAGTAGCTTTCTTCTGTCTGTCCCTATGTATGCTTAGATCTTTAAAACTACGCAACCGATTTTCATGCGGTTTTTTATTAGATAGTGATTCAAGAAGTAGGTTTATGTGTATAGTACATGAATAAATGCGGGTAGAACCGCGTGGCGGGGGTAGTGTTTAATTAAATACAATCAAAAACATAAATGTGAAATGAGAGCCAAGTTCAATATTATGATAAATGCCTTGGTTGTGACTTCAACGACAAAAGAAGTGAGATCTAAATGTGTCCAAGTTCAATGGTCAGTCCTGAAATGTATTTATAAGTAACAGTATAACATATCATATCTTCTTATAACATAAGATAATGTATTGTAGCCTGAGGTGTGTCTTGGCTTGTATAGGTGTAGGCTTGTAGGGGTGTTATAGGTTTGTCGTGTCTGTGTGTGTGTCAGTGTGTGTATGTGACTGTCTGAGGCAACGTATAGTACACGTCACGAATCTTTAGCGCTGAACGAAACCTGCGCAGAAGTCAAAAATAAGGTATCGAGGTAACGGCGCGGCGCGCGGGGCGCGTGATCGTCGGGTGCGCGAGCGTTGATTGGTTGTCTCAGTCGTGTTGTCTTTGAGCACCAATACGTCAATTACGAGCGCGATTCTACCGATGCGCAGCTATTCTCGTCTAGCGCTAAACATACATGACGCGTAATATAGCTCCCGAACGGATGATCCGTTTTGAATGCGTATTTTTTGTTTGGAAGGTATATCTGTCGCGAGTGTTCTTAGCTATGTTTGGTGGAAATCGGTTCAGGGCGTTTGTTAGCTGTGATAGGAATGCTTACACGCTTAGTTTTAGTCGAGGGTTTATGTATGTATTTTATAAAATACCTCAACTCATCTATACTAATACTATAAAGAAGTAAAGTTGGTGTGTTTGTTAAATCGTAAGGGGTAATCTCGAGATCTACTGAACCGATTTTAAAAATTCTTTCACCAATAGAAAGCCATTATTGCTGAGTGTCATAGGGTATATAAAAAATGGAAAATGAAAAGGCTTTTACGTTGTAGTCCATTTTGCAAAGTGCATCGGAGAAAAAAATTGTAGAATTAAAGCATTTATTATGAACGCTGTCTTAACTATGAAAGATATATTTTTGAGTTCTAGAGAAAAAATGTGGAGCTTGAAAATGCCTATTAAAAAGTCAACGATAGCATATGTCTAACTTTTATATTAAAGTTGCAAAAATAAAAAAAGATGATTAAAACAACAACCCAACAAAGTCAGGTCATCTAGTAATCGATATAATGATTGAATAGAAAAATTCATACTGTATATAAAAGGCAATATACCAGGGCAGGTCGTTTAGATACTTATAGGATTTAATGTTGCCTCTTAAATAATTGTATTAAATAAAAATCCTATTATAAATAAGTTTATCATAAAATGTTAATTTTAAAACACTACATCTTTTGCAAGCTTCACTGCATTGATGAAAAGGTAAGGGTTTAGTACTATAATACGTTTGAGTTTATTGTTCGTCCATTAAGCTTTTACGAATAAAGTACTGAACTGATTTTGATGAAATTTACATGATGTATAGTTTATTAAAGGATTTTTTGACATTGTTTTCTTTTCCTATCCGCCAATATATCGGTATCGACAAGTTGTATATGCCAAGTCTCGAATAAAAATCGTAAGCGCGATTCAGAACTCGGTGCAATAGTAGCGGTCGATATTTTTGTTTTTTAATGTTAAAATGTTTTATTAATTGTAAAGTAATAAGTAAATTGCCGCCCCCTTCTCCCCCGAGGAGGACAAGGGATCTGTTAAAAGATTTCCCGCTGTTAAAAAATGGTAAAAGTATAGAATGATAACACTGCGAGAAGCCATTTTAAAGTAGACAATTTTGTCTACTTACATAGATATTGGCCGCATCGCATCAAAATTCGAATGTTTTTGGTAGATCACAATTTTTTCGCATTTATAGGGTAGATTTCTTATAGCAGCAAAATTACCGTTGTGCTTGTGTGCGTGTCATCGAGTATAACAACGTGCTGTTAACACCTACATGTTACAGTTGTGGCTTCACTTACGGCGGACCGATATTATTAATGCCGCCATATTGAAACGCAACTTAAATTTAAATACAACTTAAACCGGCCCAATCGGACAGTTCGCCATACAATTCTGTCAAAATTACGAGTCTTAAGGCGTGCTTAAATTTACTTTGCGTGTGCGTCTAAGCATGTCATGTCATAAGCATGTCTAAGCGTTTTACGTCTATGGGCAAAACAACCTGCTTGTCCTATGGCAGCCTCTATAGTAGTAATATTCTATATGTAATATATTTTATTTCAGATCAATGGATCTCCCGGCTGACACGACATTCTCAGGAGCCGGTGACTCCGTAAGTTAATTTCATTACGTGCCAACGCACAGTCGGCTGCAAAATTATATGAACATATATTCACTAAAAAATATTTTCGGCTTTGCAAAAGATTCTATAAGTAATTGTCGTGACAAGATGACGAAATAATTTTACTATTTGTATATTTTTTTCGATTCAACTTATGAAATATTTTGTAATCGACTGTACGCTATGAGTTTACGCTTCAGATGATTTATATCTATATTTTATTATTGAATAACATTATACAGGGTGTAAAATACTTAAGTCCGAAAACTAAAACTGAAACCGTAGATGGTATTCCCCATGGTATGGTATAATATATATAGCGTAGTGCATATATTATGGGTTCATAGGCTTATATGTTTTTAATCTTACTCAAGTAAAGAAGTATTATTATTATTATTTCCCGACTAGCAATGGATACGACAACCTACGTGCGGGGTGCATTGAATGCGAGCGGTGGGTTGTTTAAAATACATTGCCGTTTTTAACCCCCGACGAGAAAACGATAGGGTGTTATAAGTTTGACGTGTCTGTGTGTGTCAGTGTGTGTATGTGTCTGTCTGAAGCAAAGTAGCTCCTGAATGGATAATAGGTACATCCGTCGAGAGTTCTCTTAGCTATGTTTGGTGGAAATCGGTTCAAGTCTTCAAGGTCATCAGGTCGTTTGTTAGGTGTGATAGGAATGTTACACGCTCAGTATGCTTGCTTTTTGTGGTCGGGGGTTTTTGTATATTGTACAATACGCTTGTTTATCATTATTATAAATAAATAATTAATTAAAGCACTACTACTACTACTATTGTGTACTCTACCGGTTCTGAAAAAAATTGAAAAAATGTGTGTACAAATTGATATCCATTTTTTTATGTTTAAAATCTGAATTTGTTGTCTGAAAGCAACCTACGGATTTTCGGAATTAAGTCTTTGACACCCTGTATAATATAATTCTTGTGTTTTTGCATGCATACATAGCATATTTTTCTCCTCTTATCCTCCATTTCCTTATATATTTGCTTATATTATTTTTAATTATATAGAATTTGGGCCCATTCAATAAATAGGTGGTGTAACATTTGCCTAGTGTGCGAAAGAGATAACGATATATTAAATCGAATTTAGTCGATAGACTTTCTAAAAATCGATGTGAGCCGTATACAGTAAGATGATCAAATGATATTTCATATCAAAATGTCAAATTTAATCTATAATTATAGTTGTACGTCACCAATAACTGAACCAACCCTGACAATGATGACCCGCGCCCTGCGGTTTTGCTCGTGTAGTTTACGTATATAAGATAAGATCTCAGTTTAGGAGCCAAAAATTTAAATTGAAAATTAAACCTTATTTAATGTAGGTACATTAACTATATATTTATATATGTGTATTGTAGTAGGATTCTATATGTACTAAAATGACAAAAGTTATATATTTGGTTTGAAATTTTGACTACTTTACGGGCGATTCGCGGTGGTTTTTGCAAATTACCTGAGAGCTTGCATGTGCATACAAGAGCTTTTTACATTAAGTTCTCGACAAAGATCACTGATATAGTAGATCAATTTATCTGCAGAAGGACGCGTGCTCCTGCCAAGCTAAGATGTGGAATGATCCAGAATCATCCGAAGACAGTTCAACCCCGTCCACTTGTGTCCTATACTCCGAAGACAGAAGCACCCGGTGCAAAGCTAAGTCGGACTTGACAATATACGATAAGTCAGACTTTGGTGCTAGCGACAAACTAGTCAAAACTGTAGACTTTTCGAAGGATAGATGTAACTCGAAAAGTAGATGTACAGAGTTTAGTAAAGCCAGTAGAAAGTCAGATCTAAGTAGATACACAGAGACCATTAGTAAAGTGTCCGAGGTTACGAGCAAGAGAGACGCCTGTAAGAATCTAGCGAAGAAGAGCGAGATATCGTGCGATTTGAAGTGCGATTTCAATGATAGCGACGACGAGGATGAAACAAATAGGCTGATACAGCTTCGTAACGCAGATTATATGGATATAGTTGAGGAGAATTTGAAATTAGTGATAGCCCTAGCTGGTTACCCCAAATCCAAAATGCGTTTAAAACAAATGGAGATCTTCCAGCGTTCAATCAATGATATCACGGAAATGCAGCTCAAGGCTGGTCTCTTGAAGAAGGCTCCGTCGTTCATAGATTACTACTTGAATAGAGGGGCTATTGTGTGTATTTGTAAGGACGTCGATACAAGGGATTGGATGGTTAGAGTCTCGCCCGGCTTGCAGGAGCGCATGTCCAATAACTTAATATTGCTCAAGTCAAAAGTGAGAAGGCTATGTGTCGGTGTCATGAAAATACCTCAAACGTGTTGGCCGGCAAGCGCCCAAGACGCCTTCAAACTTCTACAGTACTTCAATCCATCTCTAAATACGTATCTGTGGAAAATCTACGCACAGAAAATCATAAATAACGTCGAATGTTCGACGTTTCTAATCGATAGAATATCTGGAGAAATAATTCGTGGGCCAACCTTCAAAAACGTTATAGATTACAACCAAATGGATTTCGAAATAACTGGTTATACTGAAATTTATTATGACTGCTTTCTGTCAGATATGGAAGAGGACTTACATAGTGTTGCTTCAAGGGTAAAATTGTTAGAAGAATTGAGGTCTAATGAAACCACACCGAGGGGAGACGCGGATAATGATGTTAAGAAAAGTTCTGAGACGGAACAAGATATAAAAGACGCTGATGATATTGAGGATATCAATAATGAAAGAGTAGACTCAGCAATAGAAATGGCAGAAGAAGATGCAGAAGTAATGAGCGATTCAAAAGAAGCACAAGAAGAAATGGATGAAGATAATAAGAATATTAGAGATATCCAAGCTATGACTTGGTCTAACGAAACTAAAGAAGAAGTTACTTCAGATTTAAAATACGAAAGCACTGAACAGTTTGAACAGTCTACCTCCACTGCTGCTATTTCGGATAAGACTGAATCTTTATACGCGAGTAGCGATAATTTAATCATTAGTAGGAATAGTAATTTAAATATAGATAGTAATCGAGGTATAGCTTACCATAGACGTACGAATTATTTGCATGTAGAGAATGAGCTCAAAATCGCGATCACGCTAGAAGGTTACCCTCAAGAGAAATTGGAAGGAAACCATATCAGACGATTAAAGCACTTATTCAAAGAATATCTTCATAAGGATATGAAAGTTCATAGATTTGACAATATGATAATACCAAAATTTCAAGATGTATACCTATCGAACGGTGCCGTGATATACATATGTGATAGTTTGGAAACTAAGGATTATCTCACCGAAGTTTTGCCTAAATTTATTAATTCTACAGGACTCAAGTTGATATTTAAAGAGGTGCATAATTTAGTTAGGTACACAAGACTGGTTATGCGTTTGCCGAAGGAATTGGCGCACGTTGAGTCAGTCGAGATTCTTCTTAAATTAAAGAACAGATATCCAAATTTAAGACCAGATTGTTGGAAGTACTATTCCGATGTTGCTGGGAAACAAAAGAGACAGTTTGGAGTAGACCCGGAGTCCTTGGAAGTTATAAAGAGTCCTGATTTTGATCCCACATACGAGGGAGAAACTCTTGTCTTCAGAATTATCGACAGACAGAAACGAGACGTTAGCTTTGAAGAGACGAACGTTAAGTCTGTTATTAATACAGAGGATTTAGAAAAGAAGAAGTTGAAAGAGAATCTACTGAGAATTTTATATTGTCCTCTGGATCCCGATATGGCGAATGCTCCCCTAACTCGCATAAGAGCGAATCATTACGCAGACTACGTACCCGATGATCTAAAGCTATACGTTGGACCATCCAACTACCCAGAAACTCGTATAGATGAATATCTGTTCCAAAACATTAAGAGAAGCATCGAAGACGTGTTTGTTGATATGACAGAGGTAGAAACAGACTGCCCAAGAATTCACGACATGTATCTATTTGACGGTGTCATTTTTATTATTTGCAAGAACATGGCGTCTAGAATTTGGATAGAACATTCGCTGCCGACTGTCAATGAAAGAGTAAAAGTCAACTTGAAAGCGACAGAGTTTCGAGGCGCCGTCGGTATAGTGAATATGTTTTTGAACAATGGGCGGGATCCAGAGGATGTTATTTCGATTCTGCAAGCACAGAATCCGAGACTACGAACGAAGTATTGGCGCAAAATTAGCATAGAGAGAACGCAAAGCAAACTCGAAGTAGCTTTACAGATAGATAAGTTGTCGGCACAAGTGATCTTAGGCAAGAATTTTAACGGCAATATTGATCGTAATGAAGTTACATTCAAGCTGGGACACTTACGGTCTCTTATAAATAAGAATTTAATGCTCGACGTCTCGCTCTGTGCAAGCGATAAAACGCTAGTCGATAAAAAAGTTAATAAATTACCAAGCAAAGATGGTAGGAGAAAGGTGTTTCAAAAACTTAATTTAGAAGACGTGACGTGCGCTCAAGGCGATTTTGGTGAAAAGGCTACTGATAGTAATGAAGTAAATGAGAAAATCGATCTAGAAGATACTATAAAAACCAACCGATCGGAAGTTTTCTACTCGCACGCAGATTTAAAGTCAGATTCGGATAAATCGCACACATCCCCAGTCAGTAAGCACAGTTACTGCAAAATGACCTTTAAAGTCCCACAAGCCATACTACCAGATAGCAAAGATGCTTTGGACATGATATTTGATTTGCTTCAAGATAAAAATCCAGGGCTTAACACAGAGCTGTGGAAAGTGGAAGAAGTGTTTAACAGTAGAGGGGTATTTAATGTTCTAATTGATAAGCAATCCGTGTCTGTGATAAGGAGTAAGGATTTTGATCCCAATATCGGTGGAGAAAGACTCAAATTCCAATTTTGATGGAGAATTTTATGTACACGTTCCGATCTTAGCATTCCAAATACATTGAACAAGACTAAATAAGGACTAATGATTTCGTTTCCTAGTTATGTATGAGTAGGCTGGGTATTCATCCGGGGTACGTATACAATCCAAAGCATTCCACATGAACCAATTCTTTTATCAGTAGGACGCGACGTTAGTCATAATACGTAATAATAGTTTAGTTTTACTCACAATTTCTTGACTACTTTTCAATGAATTCTATTCTTTAAAAAGTTTTTCTTTCATCTATGCGTATGTCTTTGATTTTAATGATTTTATTATTTTATAATAATTAGTAAAGATTGTCAAATAGTCCCTTACCCAGCGATGAGAATAATTTTCAATTATTTTTTAAGATCCGTGTTTCTTGTTTGTGTTTTTTTAGTTTTTACATAAGTTTTGTGGTAGGTATTGTAATTTTAATGTATATTGGTACGATGTTTATTTGATTATGTTCGTGTTAATTTTAAAATAAATGATTTTTTTCCAATAATCCTCTTTTTTATTATTTGATATGTGTTAACACTAAAACACAACTAAAAACTAATTTTTCTAAGCCCAAAATTCAAAAATAGCTATAAATTATGTTAAGAAACATCTTTTACTAAGTGAACAATTTATACTGCGAGATATTAATAAATTGACCATATTCAATCGACATTAAATACGGAGGACTTATATGAAAGTAACAACTTATTTATTTTAGTCGGATCATATTTTAACGACGCAAAGCGCAATCGTTTGTTTGTGTTTCTTGGTACAGGGAACGCGTCCGTCGCAGGGGTTGTAAACTATCGGGACGCCATTTTGAAATAAACTCGTCATTAGAGTTTGCGAACAAATTCTTTTTTTTGGTGGTCCAAATTTTGTGATCTGAACAATTGTTTACAAAATGTATAGCTTCTCATGACGGTTAGCTAATTTGTCTACATAATATTTTGTATTTTTTTTATTTAAATTGCCTTAAATATGTCATTTTATACTACACGGCAAAACTGCGGGGCATAGCTAGTTAATATTTAAATGGGTATTTTTCTTATATGGCAGAATAATGATTAAAACGATAAAAAGTTTTTATCGTTTCGTGATTATAAAATATAAAAACTATTTAGTAGCCAAAGTCATACACATTATGGCTTTGACGACCGCTTGTCGCAGTGGTACCACAACTAATTTATGCGCGAAGAGTCGTGGGTTCGATCCCCACATCGGAAAAATATATTTGTAATTTACATTTGTATTTTTCTGCGGTCTGGGTGTTGCTATTTATTGTATATGTATGTATGTACAAAGTATGTATATGTTATTTATTCGCTGCGCTGTGTATAGATATCCTGAAAATATTTATTTTTAATATCTTTATTCAACTAAGCTACAAAAGCAACACTTGGATCGTCATAGTACATATTACAAAACATAAGATTTATCGTTATCGCAAGTTTCTAAAAACAACTAGCCTACCTAAAGGAATATTCTTAAGATATATTTATATTATAATTGTGTATGATAAAATAGAGAATGTGGTATGCCCATACCCATCAGACTTTAGTCTTCATAGTTTGACATGTACTGAAGTGCTCTGATTAGAGTGTTGCAAAATTTCAAACTGCCTTCCAAATAAGCTATCTGCAAACTATCGGCAGATTAAAAAGTCTGAAGTGGGCCTTAGCACTACACTGAACCCTGCTTCGCAAACTGCACAATGAATTCTGCTTTGCTGCTTTTTAAAACCTGAGCCATTGCGATAGTATTAAATACAACGTCTAACAGAAATGTGTGGTCATATTTTTGCGTGATGTTCAGATGCTCATAGATAGTCTTTAAACAAGTCCCCACATTAATTATTTGAGATTTATTATTTTATTTATTCATCAATTAAATCGATAATATAAAAATCAAAACAAAAGTGTCACTTCACTTTTCGAATTCTAATGACAGAGACAGCAGTAACTTTTTCAATGAAATGCATTGTCATAGTGTCATGTGGTCATTGACACGTAACAGCTGATAGCTCTAAAGTGATGTCGTATTGTCTATAAATTTAAAAATCGATATGCTAGTCAATAGAAATAAAAAATCAATATCTTGATTATAAATAGTTCAAATGAAATGAATTTTTAATACATTAATAATTTAAAATTAGGTATTCTTTAAGATCCTTAAATGTGACCACGCATTTCTGTTACACGTTGTAAATATGTTGCTAAATACTAGTTTTGAATTTGAAAGTTTGAGGGCTTCATTTATAGGAATCTAAGATTAATGTTATGTTGTTAAGTGCAATTTTCTTAGGTTTAGGGCTTTTCAAGTAGAGAGCTTAGGAAACATTTTATTAATGGGCGGCGATGACCACTTTCCAGGAGATGGCTCGCGTGCTCGTTTGCCCCCTATTTTAAAATATTATTTCTGCTAAAAAATTTGCATGTTTTGCTTATAAGCCGTTTTGCATGAATTGCAAATAGGTACTTTGCAGAATACATGTCGTACTTTAATTTCAGATATAAACATGTCTCTTCATAGATAATTTCTAAAATACTTGTGTTACTTCCGCAGGCTCTAGATTTGATGAGAAATATTTTAATATACTTTTAATAGGTACTTATCCTTCTTTGTTACCCGTACCTACGACTGCTGTACAGTGATGAAAAACCTTCTGGTATTAGTCGGTAAGAGTCCGACCTTACCTGCTCTCCTACCGATGGACTTTAGATATGAGCACTTATCCACCTTAAATAATATTAAATTAAAAATTTTAAAAAACCCCCGACAGACAGACTGACAGACACGGCAAACTTATAAAAGATTTTGTTTTTAGTGATGTACAAGTCATAACCTTTCAATTGATACCCCACTTTAGCATATTTGCACACAGTCCGGTTCGGGAGCTATGATGCCACAGACAGACAGACACGTCACACCTCTTTTAGCGTCGGGGGTTAAAAAAAGAAAAATACTTATACTACTTGACTCATGGTTCAAGACTTCCCCGAGTATACTAAAAAAATGAAGAAGGTTCTAATCCTTCGTATCCAATCGCCCATCTTCTCAGTCGGGCACTCTTGTCAGAGCGGTCGCGGTTGCACAGACGAGGTACAGGAATAGATTTAGTTCTCCCGACTATTTGCTACCATCTGGTTTAATTGGAGGCATAACCAATAGCCCAAAACTTCCATATCCTCACCAAAAGAAAGAAAGACTTTCCCTTCGTAACAAATGGCCCGAGTCCCTCACCTCCAGAATAAAAGGTACTTACTCTTCCAATTGCCTAATCTTATGGCCCCAAATCTCCCCCTCCAAGTCCAAAACACTATACATAGACAACGTTGCGCAGTTTA
>JADANM010005620.1:5000471-5012072 GCA_026213755.1 Eurema hecabe
TAAACTGCGCAACGTTGTCTATGTATAGTGTTTTGGACTTGGAGGGGAAGATTTGGGGCCATAAGATTAGGCAATTGGTAGAGTAAGTACCTTTTATTCTGGAGGTGAGGGACTTGGGCCATTAGTTACGAAGGGAAAGTCTTTCTTTCTTTTGGTGAGGATATGGAAGTTTTGGGCTATTGGTTATGCCTCCAATTAAACCAGATGGTAGCAAATAGTCGGAAGAACTATACCTTTTCCTGTACCTCGTCCGTGCAACCACGACCGCTTTGACAAGAGTGCCTGACTGAGAAGAAGGGCAATTGGATACGAAGGATTAGAACCTTCTTCATTTTTTTAGTATACTCGGGGAAGTCTTGAACCATAAGTCAAGTAGTATTTTTCCTTTTTTAACCCCCGACGCAAAAAGAGGGGTGTTATATGTTTGACGTGTCTGTTTGTCTGTCTGTCGGGGGTTTTTAAAATTTTTCATTTAATATTATTAAAGGTGGATAAATGCTCATATCTTAAGTCCATCGGTAGGAGATCAGGTAAGGTCGGACTCTTACCGACTAATACCAGAAGGTTTTTCATCACTGTACAGCAGTCGTAGGTACGGGTAACAAAGAAGGATAAGTACCTACTAAAAGTATATTAAAATATTTCTCATCAAATCTAGAGCCTGCGCAAGTAACACAAGTATTTTAGAAATTATCTATGAAGAGACATGTTTATATCTGAAACTAAAGTACGACATGTATTCTGCAAAGTATTTGCAATTCGTGCAAAACAGCTTATAAGCAAAATATGCAAATTTTTTAGCAGAAATGATATTTTTAAATAGGGGGCAAACGAACACGCGAGCCATCTGCTGGAAAGTGGTCATCGCCGCCCATTAATAAAATGTTTCCTAAGCTCACTACTTGAAAAGCCCTAAACCTAAGAAAATGAAGCCCTCAAACTTTCAAATTCCAAATTAGTATTTAGAAACATAAATACAACGTGTAACAGAAATGCGTGGTCACATTTAAGGATCTTAAAGAATACCTAATTTTATATTATTAATGTATTAAAAATTCATTTCATTTGAACTATTTATAATCAAGATATTGATTTTTTATTTCTATTGACTAGCATATCGATTTTTAAATTTATAGACAATACGACATCACTTTAGAGCTATCAGCTGTTACGTGTCAATGACCACATGACACTATGACAATGCATTTCATTGAAAAAGTTACTGCTGTCTCTGTCATTAGAATTCGAAAAGTGAAGTGACACTTTTGTTTTGATTTTTATATTATCGATTTAATTGATGAATAAATAAAATAATAAATCTCAAATAATTAATGTGGGGACTTGTATAAAGACTATCTATGAGCATCTGAACATCACGCAAAAATATGACCACACATTTCTGTTACACGTTGTATTTAATACTATCGCAATGGCTGAGGTTTTAAAAAGCAGCAAAGCAGAATTCATTGTGCAGTTTGCGAAGCAGGGTTCAGTGTAGTGCTAAGGCCCACTTCAGACTTTTTAATCTGCCGATAGTTTGCAGATAGCTTATTTAGAAGGCAGTTTGAAATTTTACACCACTCTAATGGGAGTACTTCATGTACATGTCAAACTATGAAGACTAAAAAGTCTGATGGGTATGGTATACCACATTCTCTGTTTTATCATACACAATTTAATATATCTTAAGAATATTCCTTTAGGTAGGCTAGTTCTTTGTAGAAACTTGCTTCCGAACGATAAATCTTATGTTTTGTAATATGTACTATGACGATCCAAGTGTTGCTTTTGTAGCTTAGTTGAATAAAGATATTAAAAATAAATATTTTCAGGATATTTATAGACAGCGCAGCGAATAAATAACATATACATATTTTGTACATACATACATATACAATAAATAGCAACACCCAGACCCCAGAAAAATACAAATGTAAATTACAAATATATTTTTCCGGTGTGGGGATCGAACCCACGACTCTTCGCGCATAAATTAGTTGTGGTACCACTGCGACAAGCGGTCGTCAAAGCCATAATATTTGGCTACTAAATTAAGTTTTATATACTGTATATTATTATCACGAAACAATTAAAACCTTTTATCGTTTTAATCATTATTCTGCCATATAAGAAAAATACTCATTTTAATATTAACTTGCTATGCCCCGCAGTTTTGCCGTGTAGAAGAAAATAACATATTTAAGGCAATTTAAATAAAAAATAAAGAAAATACTTCATAACATATCATATTAAGGCACATAGCAAAAAAAAATATATAAACAAATTAGCTAGATAGCTATATTTGAAATTTGGGCTTAGCAACATTAGTTTTCTTATGAACTTAAAAAACACATATCAAATAATAAAAAAGAGGATTATTGGAAAAAAAATTATTTATTTTAAAATTAACACGAACATAATCAAATAAACATCGTACCAATATACATTAAAATTACAATACCTACCACAAAACTTATGTAAAAACTAAAAAAACACAAACAAGAAACACGGATCTTAAAAAATAATTGAAAATTATTCTCATCGCTGGGTAAGGGACTATTTGACAATCTTTACTGATTATTATAAAATAATAAATTCATTAAAATCAAAGATATACGCATAGATGAAAGAAAAACTTTTTAAAGAATAGAATTCATTGAAAAGTAGTCAAGAAATTGTGAGTAAAACTAAACTATTATTACGTATTATGACTAACGCCGCGTCCTACTGGTAAATGAATTGGTTCATGTGGAATGTTTTGGATTGTATACGTACCCCGGATGAATACCGAGCCTACTCATGCATAACTAACGAAACGAAATCATTAGTCCTTATTTAGTCTTGATCAATGTATTAGGAATGCTAAGATCGGAACGTGTACATAACATTCTCCATCAAAATTGGAATTTGAGTCTTTCTCCACCGATATTAGGATCAAAGTCCTTACTCCTTATCACAGACACGGATTGCTTATCAATTAGAACATTAAATACCCCTCTACTGTTAAACTCTTCTTCCACTTTCCACAGCTCCGTGTTAAGCCCTGGATTTTTATCTTGAAGCAAATCAAATATCATGTCCAAAGCATCTTTGCTATCTGGTAGTATGGCTTGTGGGACTTTAAAGGTCATTTTGCAGTAACTGTGTTTACTGACTGGGGAAGTGTGCGATTTATCCGAATCTGACTTTAAATCTGCGTGCGAGTAGAACACTTCTGATCGATTGGTTTTTATAGTATCTTCTAGATCGATTTTCTCATTTACTTCATTACTATCAGTAGCCTTTTCACCAAAATCGCCTTGAGCGCACGTGACGTCTTCTAAATTAAGTTTTTTAAACACCTTTCTCTTACCATCTTTGCTTGGTAATTTATTAACTTTTTTATCGACTAGCGTTTTATCGCTTGTACAGAGCGAGACGTCGAGCATTAAATTCTTATTTATAAGAGACCGTAAGTGTCCCAGCTTGAATGTGACTTCATTACGATCAATATTGCCGTTAAAATTTTTGCCTAAGATCACTTGTGCCGACAACTTATCTATCTGTAAAGCAACTTCGAGTTTGCTTTGCGTTCTCTCTATGCTAATTTTGCGCCAATACTTCGTTCGTAGTCTCGGATTCTGTGCTTGCAGTATGGAAATAACATCCTCTGGATCCCGCCCATTGTTCAAAAACATATTCACTATACCGACGGCACCGCGAAACTCTGTCGCTTTCAAGTTGACTTTTACTCTTTCATTGACAGTCGGCAGCGAATTTTCTATCCAAATTCTAGACGCCATGTTCTTGCAAATAATGAAAATAACACCGTCAAATAGATACATGTCGTGGATTCTTGGGCAGTCTGTTTCTTCCTCTGTAATATCAACAAACACGTCTTCAATGCTTCTCTTAATGTTTTGGAACAGATATTCATCTATACGAGTTTCTGGGTAGTTGGATGGTCCAACGTATAGCTTTAGATCATCGGGTACGTAGTCTGCGTAATGATTCGCTCTTATGCGAGTTAGGGGAGCATTCGCCATATCCGGGTCTAGAGGACAATATAAAATTCTCAGTAGATTCTCTTTCAACTTCTTCTTTTCTAAATCCTCTGTATTAATAACAGACTTAAGGTTCGTCTCTTCGAAGCTAACGTCTCGTTTCTGTCTGTCGATAATTCTGAAGACAAGAGTTTCTCCCTCGTATGTGGGATCAAAATCAGGACTCTTTATAACTTCCAAGGACTCCGGGTCCACTCCAAACTGTCTCTTTTGTTTCCCAGCAACATCGGAATAGTACTTCCAACAATCTGGTCTTAAATTTGGATATCTGTTCTTTAATTTAAGAAGAATCTCGACCGACTCAACGTGCGCCAATTCCTTCGGCAAACGCATAACCAATCTTGTGTACCTAACTAAATTATTCACCTCTTTAAATATCAACTTGAGTCCTGTAGAATTAATAAATTTGGGTAAAACTTCGGTGAGATAATCCTTAGTTTCTAAACTATCACATATGTATATCACGGCACCGTTCGATAGGTATACATCTTGAAATTTTGGTATTATCATATTGTCAAATCTATGAACTTTCATATCCTTATGAAGATATTCTTTGAATAAGTGCTTTAATCGTCTGATATGGTTTCCTTCCAATTTCTCTTGAGGGTAACCTTCTAGCGTGATCGCGATTTTGAGCTCATTCTCTACATGCAAATAAT
Source organism: Eurema hecabe (assembly GCA_026213755.1). Taxonomy (NCBI): domain Eukaryota; kingdom Metazoa; phylum Arthropoda; class Insecta; order Lepidoptera; family Pieridae; genus Terias; species Terias hecabe. Next base: position 5,005,174 of record JADANM010005620.1, read on the forward strand.
TCGTACGTCTATGGTAAGCTATACCTCGATTACTATCTATATTTAAATTACTATTCCTACTAATGATTAAATTATCGCTACTCGCGTATAAAGATTCAGTCTTATCCGAAATAGCAGCAGTGGAGGTAGACTGTTCGAATTGTTCTGTGCTTTCGTATTTTAAATCTGAAGTAACTTCTTCTTCTTTAGCTTCGTTAGACCAAGTCATAGCTTGGATATCTCTCATATTCTTATTATCTTCTTCCATTTCTTCTTGTGCTTCTTTTGAATCGCTCATTACTTCTGCATCTTCTTCTGCCATTTCTATTGCTGAGTCTACTCTTTCATTATTGTTATCCTCAATATAATCAGCGTCTTTTATATCTTGTTCAGTCTCAGAACTTTTCTTAACATCATTATCCGCGTCACCCCTCGGTGTGGTTTCATTAGACCTCAATTCTTCTAACAATTTTACCCTTGAAGCAACACTATGTAAGTCCTCTTCCATATCTGACAGAAAGCAGTCGTAATAAATTTCAGTATAACCAGTTATTTCGAAATCCATTTGGTTGTAATCTATAACGTTTTTGAAGGTTGGCCCACGAATTATTTCTCCAGATATTCTATCGATTAGAAACGTCGAACATTCGACGTTATTTATGATTTTCTGTGCGTAGATTTTCCACAGATACGTATTTAGAGATGGATTGAAGTACTGTAGAAGTTTGAAGGCGTCTTGGGCGCTTGCCGGCCAACACGTTTGAGGTATTTTCATGACACCGACACATAGCCTTCTCACTTTTGACTTGAGCAATATTAAGTTATTGGACATGCGCTCCTGCAAGCCGGGCGAGACTCTAACCATCCAATCCCTTGTATCGACGTCCTTACAAATACACACAATAGCCCCTCTATTCAAGTAGTAATCTATGAACGACGGAGCCTTCTTCAAGAGACCAGCCTTGAGCTGCATTTCCGTGATATCATTGATTGAACGCTGGAAGATCTCCATTTGCTTTAAACGCATTTTGGATTTGGGGTATCCAGCTAGGGCTATCACTAATTTCAAATTCTCCTCAACTATATCCATATAATCTGCGTTACGAAGCTGTATCAGCCTATTTGTTTCATCCTCGTCGTCGCTATCATTGAAATCGCACTTCAAATCGCACGATATCTCGCTCTTCTTCGCTAGATTCTTACAGGCGTCTCTCTTGCTCGTAACCTCGGACACTTTACTAATGGTCTCTGTGTATCTACTTAGATCTGACTTTCTACTGGCTTTACTAAACTCTGTACATCTACTTTTCGAGTCGTTACATCTATCCTTCGAAAAGTCTACAGTTTTGACTAGTTTGTCGCTAGCACCAAAGTCTGACTTATCGTATATTGTCAAGTCCGACTTAGCTTTGCACCGGGTGCTTCTGTCTTCGGAGTATAGGACACAAGTGGACGGGGTTGAACTGTCTTCGGATGATTCTGGATCATTCCACATCTTAGCTTGGCAGGAGCACGCGTCCTTCTGCAGATAAAGTGATCTACTATATCAGTGATCTTTGTCGAGAACTTAATGTAAAAAGCTCTTGTATGCACATGCAAGCTCTCAGGTAATTTGCTAAAACCACCGTGAATCGCCCGGTAGACAAACTTTCAAACCATATATATCGCTAGCACTTAAATCAAAAATATAACTTTAGTCAATTCAGTACATATAGAATCCTACCACAATACACATATATAAATATATAGTTAATATACCTACATTAAATAAGGTTTAATGTTAAATTTTAATTTTTGGCTCCTAAACTGTGATCTTATCATATCATATACATAAACTACACGAGCAAAACCGCAGGGCGCGGGTCATCATTGTAAGGGTTGGTTCAGTTATTGGTGTCGTACAACTATAATTATAGATTAAATTTGACATTTTGATATGAAATATCATATGATCATCTTACTACATATATACGGCACACATCGATCTTTAGAAAGAGTCTATCGACTAAAATTCGATGTTATATATCATTATCTCTTTCCCACACTAGGCCAATGTTACACCACCTATTTATAGAATGGGTCTAATGTCTATATAATTAAAAATAATAGAAGCAAATATATAAGGGAATGGAGGATATGATGAGAAAAGATATGTTATGTATGCATGCAAAAACACAAAAATTATATTATACAGGGTGTCAAAGACTTAACTCCGAAAATTCCGAGGTTGCACTCAAGACAAAAAATTCAGATTCTAAACATTAAAGAATGGATTTTAATTTGTACACGAATTTTTCTTACTTTATCAAAACCGGTAGTGGTATCTGCACATAATAATGTCGTGCAGTTATTTATTATTTCTTTATAAAAAAATAACGAATAAAAAATTGCAAAGTATTTTAAATAACCCGCCGTTCGCGGTCAATGTCACCCCGGTCACCCCGGGCGTAGGTATCCATTGTCGGGAAATAACCACTAATTTTTTTTAATAACTTTTCAACAATCTCTGTCAGCATCAAGTCATATGCACTACGCTATGATCATGAATTTTACACCCTGTATAATGTTATTCAATAATAAAACATAGATAGAAATCATCTGAAGCGTAAACTCAGAGCGTACAGTGGATTACAAAATATTTCATAAGTAGAATCGAAAAAAATATACAAAGAGTACAATTATTTCGTCATCTTGTCACGACAATTACTTATAGAATCTTTTGCAAAGCCGAAAATATTTTTTAGTGAATATATGTTCATATAATTTTGCAGCCGACTGTGCGTTGGCAAGAAATGAAATTAACTTACGGAGTCACCGGCTCCTGAGAATGTCGTGTCAGCCGGGAGATCCATTGATCTGAAATAAAATATATTACATATAGAATATTACTACTATAGAGGCTGCCATAGGACAAGCAGGTTGTTTTGCCCATAGACGTAAAACGCTTAGACATGCTTATGACATGACATGCTTAGACGCATACGCAAATTAAATTTAAGCACGCCTTAAGACTCGTAATTTTGACAGAATTGTATGGCGAACTGTCCGATTGGGCCGGTTTAAGTTGTATTTAAATTTAAGTTGCGTTTCAATATGCCGGCATTAATCATATCGGTCCGCCGTAAGTGAAGCCACAACTGTATATAGGTGTTAACAGCACGATCTTACACTCGATGACACGCACACACGCCCACCGGTAATTTTGCTGTTATAAGAAATTTACCCTATAAATGCGAAAAAATTGTGATCTACAAAAAACATACAAATTTTGATGCGATGCGGCAACTATCTATGTAAGTAGACAAAATTGTCTACTTTAAAATGGCTTCTCGCAGTGTTATCATTCTTTACTTTTACCATTTTTTAACAGCGTGAAATCCTTTAACAGATCCCTTGTCCTCCTCGGGGGAGAAGGGGGCGGCAATTTACTTATTACTTTACAATTAAAAAACATTTTAACATTAAAAAACAAAAATATCGACCGCTACTATTGCACCGAGTTCTGAATCGCGCTTACGATATTGATTCGAGAATTGGCATATATTATACAACTTGTCGATACCGATATATTGGCGGATAGGAAAAGAAAACAATGTCAAAAAATCCTTTAATAAACTATACATCATGTAAATTTCATCAAAATCAGTTCAGTACTTTATTCGTAAAAGCTTAATGGACGAACAATAAACTCAAACGTATTATAGTACTAAACCCTTACCTTTTCATCAGTGCAGTGAAGCTTGCAAAAGATAGTGTTTTAAAATAAATATTTAATAATAAACTTATTTATAATAGGATTTTTATTTAATACAATTATTTAAGAGGCAACATTAAATCCCATAAGTATCTAAACGACCTGCCCTGGTATATTGCCTTTTATATACAGTATGAATTTTTCTATTCAATCAATATATCTATTACTAGATCACCCGTGCCCACTTCGTTAGGCATAATGTTAATTATCTTTTTTTATTTTTGCAACTTTAATATAAAAGTTAGACATATGCTGTCGTTGACTTTTTTGTAGGCATTTTCAAGCTTCACATCTTTTCTCTAGAACTCAAAAATATATCTTTCATAGTTAAGACAGAGTTCATAATAAATGCTTTAATTCGACCATTTTTTCCTCCGATTCACTTTGCAAAATGGACTACAACGTCCAAGGGCCTTTTCATTTTCCATTTTTTATATAGCCTATGACACTCAGCAATAATGAGGCTTTCTATTGGTGAAAGAATTTTTAAAATCGGTTCAGTAGATCTCGAGATTACCCCTTACGATTTAACAAACACACAAACTTTACTTCTTTATAATATTAGTATAGATGAGTTGAGGTATTTTATAAAATACATACATAAACCCTCGACTAAAACTAAGCGTGTAAGCATTCCTATCACAGCTAACAAACGCCCTGAACTGATTTCCACCAAACATAGCTAAGAACACTCGCGACAGATATACCTTCCAAACAAAAAAAACGCATTCAAAACGGATTATCCGTTCGGGAGCTATAGTACGCGTCATGTATGTTTAGCGCTAGACGAGAATAGCTGCGGATCGGTAGAATCGCGCTCGTAATTGACGTATTGGAGCGAGAAAGACATCACGATTGGGACAACCAATCAACGCTCGCGCACCCGACGATCACGCACCCCGCGCGCCGCGCCGTTACCTCGATACCTTATTTTTGACTTCTGCGCAGGTTTCGTGCAGCGCTAAAGATTCGTGACGTGTACTATACGTTGCCTCAGAGTCACATACACACACTGACACACACACAGACACGACAAACCTATAACACCCCTACAAGCCTACACCTATACAAGCCAAGACACACCTCAGGCTACAATACATTATCTTATGTTATAAGAAGATATGATATGTTATACTGTTACTTATAAATACATTTCAGGACTGACCATTGAACTTGGCACCCATTTAGATCTCACTTCTCTTGTCGTTGAAGTCAACAACCAAGACATTTATCATAATATGGAACTTGGCTCTCATTTCACATTTATGTTTTTGATTGTATTTTATTATACACAACCCCCGCCATGCGGTTCTACCCGCATTTATTCATGTATTATACACAAAAACCTTCTTGAACCACTTTGTCTGATAAAAAACTGCATGAAAATCGGTTGCGTAGTTTTAAAGATCTAAGCATACATAGGGACAGACAAAAGAAAGCGATTTTCTTTTATAATATGTAATAATACATATTTCAAGAGTCTTTGTTGCCGCTATAAATATTAAACGAAAACTAGACGAGGAGTAAGTTAATTTTTTTTTTAAAGATTGACAAACAAACAAACTGACCCTGCACAGGAGTACTCGTCAAGACGAATCAAACGAGCTCAAACACGATAGGGTTGTGTCGTTTAATTACTGAGTTCCTATAGCCACCTTCAGGCTCCATCATCAGATCAGCTCCATGTCATAATAATTTTGCATTGTCATACGATTTACGCACGCATACAAATTTCAACTCAATCGGTAACCGGGAAATGGGTCAAGTTTTACTTGCAAGATTTGATTACAAACAAACAGACCCCGAACAGGTGAAACAAAATAAAAGCTTGTAATGTAAAAATGTATTTTTCAGTATTATTTCTTACAGTGCCATAAAAAATTCAACTATCTGGAATATCTATTAACATTGATCGTAGAACAACCTTCATCAAAATGCATTACATTATTTTATTGATATAAGCATACATTGGGACAGGCAGACAGCGAAAATAAACTTTCTTATACTACATAGTAATATGCCAGTTGCCTGGAAGAAATCACTTTGGTGATAAGCTTAAAAGGAATGAATTAGTAATACTAACCGTTCACTTGTCGTCTTGATAACAACTTTTCCATCGGCTGTCACAATTCTATTCGAAGTCAAACTGGTCTGAAAATAGAAAAATACACAAACATAGTTAACACAAAAAGTTCATAGTAAACTATAATACAGGACAAATATAACACAGCGCCATCTATTATTCAGAACCGGTACCGCGTACATACAATCAATTAAGTCAATTTTCATTTATTTATTGTAATAATTGGATGATTTACTGAATGTGGAAATTTTTCTTCGAAAATGACTTCAGTTTTTTTTGATAATTAAAAAAAATCCGTTGAAAAAAAATCACTAAGAAACATCAGTATCAAAAAATTAAAATTAAGCATTAAAATTTTTCTAGTACAAACACATACATTTTTCTTGCCCGCTCGATTCAACAGCAATATCCTCTGCCTGCACTGCACCTGCTCGTCTTTCAGCTTCAGATGCTCCAGCTTCAGCTGTTCTAACTCCAGGTGGATGTCTGGATCGAGACCCTCGGTGATACTCTGAAAATAAATAGCAATTTTAAGAAGAGGGAAATCCTTTGAAATAGTTGTTTTGTAAATAGAAGGTCACTTCAATTAAATTAAGGTCTTTAAATTAAGAAAACTGTATATTTTTAATATTAAAAGCTGGCAAGCCACCTGATGTTAAGCGGTCTTCGCTGCCCATGAAGGTAACCCTAGAGCTGCTATAGAGTTACCTTAATAATCTAAAGATCTTTACACATAAAACATCAGTTTAATTTCTATCTGTCCCAATAATCTGAATGACTATTAAAATATGAAAAAAAATCTAGTCTAAAATCTTCAACAATTGTGTTACACGCTTTAACACTTTCTTATATTATGATATAACATAAACACTAAATTGTTCAGATATTAAACATACTAATATAATAAAAATTTCAGTAATATTACATTTAATGACTATAGAATACTACTTACCACATCATCATTTTCTGAGAGCACCTCCTGCTTTCTGTAACAAAAAAACACATGAGTTTGGCAAAAAAATGACCCTCTTCTCTTCATTTACCCATCGGTATAGTAACATGGTATGATAAAACCATGGTATG
>JADANM010005620.1:5024399-5051066 GCA_026213755.1 Eurema hecabe
AACTTTTAAAAATTAAAAAACTCAAAAGTGTGGTGCTAACTTCCTGGGGGTCAATCATTTTTTCTAAATTTCTCCGTAAGTATCGCTTTCAGAGTTATGCCGTTTTGGAACAATGTAGAACAAACCTAGCACTACCCGGAACAACTTTCAAAACTTAAAAAACTCAAAAGTGTGGTGCTAACTTCCTGGGGCTCGATTTCGTTTTTTGTCATTTTCTCGGAAACTATCAATCTCAGTGCAATGCCGTTTTGGAACATTTTAGAACAGACCTAGCACAACCCGGAACAACCGTCAAAGTTTTAAAAACTCCAAAGTGTGGTGCCAACTTCCTGACACTATTTTGTTTATTCAAATTTTCTCGGAAAGTATTGCACTCAGACCTTTGCCGTTTTGGAACAATGTAGAACAAACCTAGCACAACCTGGAACAACCTTCAAAGTTTCAGTAACTGAAAAGTGTGGTGCTAACTTCCCGGGGTTGGTGTTTTTTCTATTTTTCTCTGAAACTATAAGTCTCAGCGTTACGCCGTTTTGGAACAATGTATAGCAACTCTAGAAGAATCCAAATCAGCTGTCAAAATTGCATTAGCTTTAAAGTGTGGTGCCAGCGCCAAATTTTGTTTCTTCAATTTCTCCCAAAGTATCGATCTCAGCGCCATATTGTTTTGGAACAATGTAGAACAAACCTAGCACAACCCAGAACAACACTCAGAATCGCGCTAGCTTTAAAGTGTGGTGCTAGCTCAAAATTTTGTTTATTCTAATTTTCTCGAAAACTATAGCTCTCAGAGTTATGCCGTTTTGGAACAATGTAGAACAAACCTAGCACAACCCGGAACAACTTTTAAAAATTAAAAAACTCAAAAGTGTGGTGCTAACTTCCTGGACGTAAAATTATCGCGATAATGGGCATTGACGTTTTAAATCATTAGTGTGGCCCCATTATTATAAAAACAAAAATACCCCGATTTTAAAAAGAACCCATCAACATCTTTACGTTTCAGGTATACACCTACTTCACACCTTGACAATGAAATCGGTAACGAAACGGTATTTTTGGCTCGTTGACTAACGATATTACTCATGCATTATTTTAGTACATGCTTTTCGCGTACTTGGCGAAATTAGCATGGATGAGTTGGTGCTGACTAGGAAAATATAGGCTCTTAATATTTAAAACCTTCCTATTGAATATCTCTATCTAATATGAAAAACCTTATGAAATTCGGTTTCGTTGTTTTAAAGATTAAAGCATATTTATGTAAGTTAATATTTATGTTTAAATAATTATGTTTTATCTATAATTATGATTGTGTGGAGCTTGTTGCTTACCAATGTATTGGTTGTTTTAGCAATAACTGATTATTATATTATTTAATTTTTTGGTACACTTTGTTACAACATATAACATTAAAATTTGATTGAATACAGTATGACTAAGAGGCGACCTTATCACTCACGAGTAATCTCTTCCAGGCAACTAATTATAATCAGAAAAAATAGGGACTCACAGACGAAAGCTGCTTTGTTTTAAACTATGTAATTATAGATAACTAGCAGTTGCCCGCGACTCCGTCAGCGTGAAATTTCATGTAAACTTTGACCCTTCCCCCCTTATAACCATCTCTTCCAGTTAAAAGTAGCCTATGTTTTATCTGTCTCTAGACCATCTGTGTACCAAATTTCGTAACAATCAGTTCAGTTTTCTGGCGTGAAAGCGTAACAGACGACAGACAGACAGAGTTACTTTCGCATTTAATACATAATAAATAAATATTTTCAGGACATTTATACACAGCGCCATAAAGTTCCAAGCTAAGCAGAAGCTTGTGTTATAGCAACTAGATAACGGAATAAATTACATATACATACTTTTCCTTTGTAAATACATACATACAATACATAGCAACACCCAGACCCCAGAAAAATACAAATGTAAATTACAAATATATTTTTCCGGTGTGGGTTTATAATATTAGTATGGATAAAGATTAATGTTTCTGACATACAACCTTTTAAAACTGAACAATGAACATGAGATCATTTAATCCACAATTTCCATAGCATCCTTGAAACTAAATCATTAGGCTCAACGAGAATGATCACTCTAATGCCACTATTATTTTAGACTAACCATGCCCCGCGATTTTACCCGCGTTGTTCCCGTAAAGTATCCTATAAGTTAATCCAGGGAATCACCTATCTAAGTTGCTTCGTCCACGTTTTTCCATTATTTCTTCGTTGCTATTAGTAGCGAAGCGTAATGTTATGTAGCCTAGAGCCTAATGTTCCTCGGAAAATAGTCTATTTAACAAAAAAAAAAATTTTCAATTCGAACCAGTACCTACTCCCTGAGATCAGTGCGTTCAAACAAATAAACTCTTTAGCTTTATTATATTATATAATATAAGTAATAGATACATAGTAAGCGAAAACTAGTCGACGCAATACATTTTGCATAACATCGAAAAAAAATAAAAAAAAATCCTTTATCACCAGCAAAGCCATATCATTTGGATTATCACATATGACATAACCAAACCATTTAATACAAAAAAACCATCCAACATAATATTTTTCCTATAATTACCTATTTCTATATCGTAATAGAAACTGCGCTATTATCGGTTTTCATAGAAGTCTAATTGGATACATGTGGTCAGCCGCCGCGCGAAGATCTAACGTGTGTTTATTTCTCGGAATTATTAAAACTGTATGTACCTACTGACTTGTGTCCGCGGTTTTACCCGCGTAGTTCCCGTTCCCGGGGCAATACCGGGATGTAAACTATCCTATCTTTTAAGTTGGATCAAACTGCACATGGTGTGCGAATTTTATTATAATCGGTTAAGTGGTTTAGGAGTCCATTGAGGACAAACATTGTGACACGAGATTTATATATTATATCTATATAATATCGGAGTAGATGGACGAAAAGAATAATCAAGATAGTGAAAACTATTGCAATATTAGTTAATTAGTCGAACCTCCTAGGTTTACTAGAATGTTTAAATTCAAACTTAAAAGAATTGTGTGGCATTTGTCAGTTGCTATAAAAACGTCAGCATTGTGAAAATTGTGATATTAGATTATTTATAGTTGAACACATTATACGCCGTTATTATGATACTCTGAAGTTTTACTTATTAAGAACCTAAGAAAGAGCCTTCATGAAGCAAACAATCACTACCTCGGCATCACTACAACTACTACGACGACACCCTCTGCGACATATATATTAAGACTATGTATTGATTAAATGACACGTCTATGAGCGCCGTGCAGTCTGATCCGTGAGTTTTATGACATGGCCGTTAGATGACACCCCCACACCCGCGGTTTACAATCTATACATATAATAAAAACGTAACGAGTCGCTGTCTGTACATGGAAGACATATGAGAAAAAATATTATAGGAGACCTTTATTAACGCAATAGAACCCAATTTTTGGAATTTTTGTTTGTTTGTCTGTTTGTTTGTGCACGCTAATCTCAAAAACGACTTATCCTATCTAGATGGGTTTTTTAATGATATATTGTTTAATTCATGTCAATCGGTTGATAAATAAAAAAGTTATGGCAATTCAAACAATCACGTTGAAGTTGCTGAACGTTTGTTGGCGCGTGTTAGGCATTTTCAAAAATGCTGCCCAAAGTCACTTTTCTACGCGGGCGAAGTCGCGGGCACAGCTAGTCATAAATATACTACTTGCGACCCGACCCGGCTTCGCTCGCATATATTATCATGTAAGCTATCCTATCTTTTAAGTTGGATCAAACTGCACACAATGTGCAGAATTAATTTAAAATCGGTTCATTAGTTGAGGAGACAATCGCGGACAAACAACGTGACACGTAATTTATAGATATTAAGATAAGATGAAACATAAGCTAGGCAATATTATATATTATTTATGTAAGTCTATAGTCAATAACGTTACAATTTATAGTTATACTAGCTGTTGCCCGCGACTCCGTCCGCGTGGACTTTCATATAAACTTTAACTTCCCCTTTCTCCCCCTTATAACCGTTTTTTTAGTTAAAAAGTAGCCTATGTTTTATCTCAGGCTCTAGACCATCTGTGTACCAAATTTCATTACAATCGGTTCAGTAGTTTTGGCGTGAAAGCGTAACAGACAGACAGACAGAGTTACTTACGCATTTATAATATTATAGTATGGATTAGATGCTGTCTGCGACTCTCATATCGACTTTCATATTAAACTTCTATCCTGCCGTTCCCCCCTTTTAATATTTTTTTCCAGTTAAAAAGTATGTATGTTCTTTCTCAGGCTCTAGACCATCTGTGTACCAAATTTCGCTCTAATCAGCTCAGGAGTCTTAGCGTGATGAAAAGACAGACAGACAGAGTTACTTTCGCATTTATAATATTAGTATGGATTAGTTGCACATAGACTTGCGATCAGATAAATGTTAACATTTCGTAATGTTGAATATGTGACAGCTAAAAATGCCGAGTTCTCAATCGCTTATGATATTTTTTCGAGAGTTAGCATATGTACGCAAGCAAAGTTCTGGGTAGCACTACATTGGTTATGGGCTGGAGTTTCTCTTACCATCAGGAGGGCGTCCAGCTCGTCTCACCACTTCATGGAATAAAAATAAAAAATAGACAAGTTGTTGACATCTCCCATTGCGGGCTAGCGACCAGTCAATTGTTCGACTGGTCGAGAATCCTCCCTTTGCTTCAGAGGAAGGCAACTTTCCCTTTCATCCTAAAATATCTTAATATCCTTTTGTACCCCTCTGAACATCACATGAACGTTTTTTAAAGTATATTAATTGCATATAATATGACATGTATAGAATTATCTTAATAAATGCAACATAGTATATAGTCGCCAAGCAGTCTGCTCCGAGCGTCGTGAGCTATTGTGACATTCGATACTTGTACATACATATATTATATGTATATATATTACCTAGCTAGCATATTTATTCTAATGTGTATGTGTATAGAGAGAGACAACGCTTTTTAAAGTCGAAATTAACCGATTTTCTCTTTCTAAAGACACCCATGATCAATTTTCCTAGCCAATTATTTTAACGTTTACAACGAACGGAACCATTAGGGCTAACAATTTCATCATAGCCCGCTTTGCAATCACGGAAATTGCATATGTGATATTGTATACCATTAAACATCTCTCTCATAAGGTATTTCCGATGCATTACGACTTGGGCTGCTTCAAGAAGAGAGCATACATCTTCCTTCATTAGCCCGCGAGTTTTAACGGGCGGTGATGACTATTTTCCATCAAGTGACTCGCCTGCTCGTTTGCCCCCTATGTTATAAAAAAATGCCCAATATCTATTAGGTGACGATTTAGATACGTCGGAAAAAGAATAAACTCTTAAAACCCGAACTTATCCGTTTATCTCTTTCTACAAGCCAATGTTTTATACTTCTTAGTAATTATTATATCGGTAGTGACCTATACCATCTCGGGTGATACTCGGAGCCATTAGTCAATAATTAAACCGTGGCTCGCCATGCGATGTGTTACACAACAGCAAACTATGTTTGTAACTCGATATTCTTAGGTTGCCTGCCCACAACTCGTGTAAAATAAAATCTATACTAGTCTAGAGACCCGCCCCGGCTTCGCTCGCTAGCTACCCTATCTTTTAAGTTGGATCAAACTGCACACGGTGTGCAAATGTAATTTAAAATCGGTTCAGTAGTTTAGGAGTCAATCTTAGACAAACAACGTGGCACGTATTACATATTAAGATGTAATACTAGCTGTTCCCCGCGACTCCGAACGCGTTGACTTTTTTGACTCACCATTATAAATAAATTATAATAATAAATATTTTCGGGACATTTATAACGTACATACATAAAATACATACATACAATACATAGCATCACACACTGACCATAGAAAACATACAAAAGTAAATTACAAATATATTTTTCCGGTGCGGGGATCGAGCCCACGACCCTTCGCGCAGAAAGTAGTTGTGCTACCACAAGACAAGCGTCAAATTATCCCCCTCTTATAAGCCTTTTTACCATTAAAAAGTATCCCATGTCCTTTTACAAAATTTACGTTTTAGTATGTTACTTTTACCAGCGGCTTCGTTCGCGTTGAATAAATTAAATAAACATCACAATAGTTTACGTTCATTCTGATACCTCAAAGAATATGTGAACAAATTTTCATTAGAAACGGTTCTGTAGTTCTTGCGTTAAGATATACATATAAAACATCTCTTCTTTCACATTTATTATATTAAATATAAGAAAAGTATAGAGCGTTCCTTTCCTTAAAAGGCCGGCACACTCGTGACATCGCGAGTGCTCATGGGCGGCGATGATCACTCTACATCATATGACGCGCCTGCTCGTTTGCCCCCTCTTATATAAAAAACGATAAAACATACAGTTTACAACTAGTAAGAGATATTTTTTATCCCCAGCATTACCACAAAAATCGTAATTACGTAGTGAAATCCGCGGTACTTGAGTAGTGTCAAATAATTTTCCAACGAGATAAGAACGATTTATTATATTTATTTATCCAACTAGCTGTGCCCACGACTTCGCCCGCGTAGAAAAGTAACTTTGGACAGCATTTTTGATATTGCCTATCGCGCACCAACAATCGTTCAGTAAGTTCAACGTGATTCTTTAAATTGCCATAACTTTTTTATTTATCAACCGATTGACATGAAATAAACGCTAAATGTTAAGTGAAGCTTACCACAATATATCATTGAAAACCCCATCTAGATAGGATAAGCCGTTTCAGAGATTAGCGTGCATAAACAAACAGACATAAATTCCAAAAATCGTTGTTTTGGGTTCTATTGCGTTAATAAAGGTCCCCTATAATATTTTTTCTCATAAATCTTCCATGTACAGACAGCGACTCGTTACGTATTTATTATATGTATAGATAGATATAGATTATATAGATATCTTTCCAATCTAACGCGTCCTTCGTACTAATATCTAACGCCACAAGAATTTGCACGCAGATAGTACCTACGTTTGTAGTATTTTTAAAATACTCGATTGATAGCTCTTATCAAGTGCCTATTTATTATAAAACTAGCTGTTGCCCGCGACTCCGTCCGCGTGGACTTTCATATAAATTTTGACCACCACCCCATTCCCCCTTATAACCCTTTTTTCCAGTTAAAAAGTCGCCTACGTTTTATCTCAGGCTCTAGACTATCTGTATTCCAAATTTCGTTACAATCGGTTCTGTAGTTTTGGCGTGAAAGCGTAACAGAGTTACTATCGAATTTATATTCAATATATTCATTCATAGATATTATGGATTATCATTATCATTAGTCATTACATAGTATAAAACAAAGTCGCTTCGTTTGTCTGTCCCCATGTGTGCTTAAATCTTTAAGCAATACGTCTATGTAGCAGATAGTGATACAAGAAGTTTTTTGTGTATATTGTATAAAAAAATATATACATGCAAAATATATAATTATGATTTTATGAAGCTGAACTTAATATAATAACTGGAATATCACCTTTATAACTGTATCAAAGATTGAAGCCATGATTCGCGGCACGGATGTTTAGCGCTGGATGAGAATAGCTGTGCAGTGTGCATCGCTAGAATCGCGCTCGTAATTGAAGTATTGGTGCGAGAAAGACAACACGACTAGGAAGCCAATCAACCTCGATACCTTATTTTTGACTTATGCGCAGGTTTCGTTCAGCGCTAAAGATTCGTGCCGCTACTTATATTTATATCGCTGACGTATAACGCTCCGACGACAGGCTGTCTACTAAGCATATTTAACAACTAGTCACATGCCCTGGCTTCGCACGCGAATTATCTATATATACTATTACATATACTTCTATAATATTGTGTACAGAGGAAATATGTGTTTATTTTTGTTTGAATTGAATCTTCATAACATAATCTATACTAATATTATAAAGAAGTAAAGTTTGTGTGTTTGTTAAATTGTAAGGGGTAATCTCGGGATCTACTGAACCGATTTTAAAAATTCTTACCAATAGAAAGCCACATTATTGCTGGGTGTCATAGGCTACATTATGACCAACGAAGTGGGGACGGGTCCGCTAGTAACTCAAATGCAAATTTAAACACGTCTCGAGTCTAGTAATTTTGACAGATTTTTATGGCGAACTGTCAAACCTACCGATTTGAGTTGTACTTAAATTTAAATAGCGTTTTAGTATTCGGGCATTAGTCAAGTAAGTCATACTTATAGGTATGGCCCTTGAGGAGGCGGTATTCGCAACTTTCACCGAAAAAAAAAACTCAAAAATTCATAGTTAAATTTTCACGTGGCGCGAGCTAGCAACACACGCGTCTACAGGTGATGCTGGCAACCCTCCAACTCGATACTAACGCCCAAGGCTAAAACACATTGACTCATTGCGAGCTTTCCGAGAATCTTCACTAATTACGTATTATAGTTGTGAAATTCACTTTTAATTCATAACACATCAACTCAAAGTCAAAGTCAAATCAAAAGTATATTTATTCAATTAGGCTACATATAGTAACACTTTTGAATCATCATGGTATTACAAAACATTTACCACCGGTTCGGAAGGCAGTTTCTATAGAGAAGAACTGGCAAGAAACTGTGATAATTAGATAATATTCTTCTTTAGGATGGTTAATAACATTATTAACACAACCTCAAAGTCCCACAATAAGCAGAGCTTGTGTTATGGTGACTAAATAATGAATAAATTTAATATACATAGTCGTTCTTTCATAAATACATGTGGATGTGTGGGGTCAATGCATACATACAACATTAAATTATAGGCAATATTGTAACTCATATATTATGTTAAATTAGCAACATACAGACCCCAGAAAAATTCATGTAAATTACAAATATATTTTTACTGTTTTAGTATTCCAAAAAAACAATATGTACCACCTAGGTTCCGATACTAGTTTCTACAAAGACCAACGAACAAGAAACTCTGATAGTTGCTCTGAGTAAAGCCCAAAGGATTTTTTATAGTCAAAAACAATCAAAGTACAATTATATATACACATATATGTAGTTTTATAATAGCAATAACAGACGCTACACAGTATATATATAGAGTATATACTACAGAGATACAATTACATGGAGTAATCTAATGTTCTAGAATTACTGAGGAATGCGGGTGTAATGCATTAATACATACAGTTTAAACAAGCCTACAGTTTTTTGCGTTTAACTTATACAAAATTTCAACTACCATAAATCCTTTAAATATAATATCCTACTAATATGATAAATGTGAAAGTTTATGAATGAATGAATGGATGTCTGTTTGTTAATCTTTCATGCAAATGACTGGACCATATTAGTGGAATTTTGATATGTAGATAGGTATGGATTTTGTATCCCGGTATTGTTCTGGGAATGGGAACAATTAAGTTAAAATCCACGAGGATGTCCAGTCTATTAATGGTAGCTTATGATGACCACTTGGCGCTGTGGTAGCACAAGTGCTTTCTACACAGGGGCTTGTGGGTTCTATTCTCACACTGGAAAAATACATGTGTAATTTAAATTTGTATTTTTCTAGGGTATGTGTGTTGCTACTTTAACTTACATAAGTTAAAGTAGCATATACATATATGAGTAACATTGAAAAATATTGCCTGTAGATAAATTATGTTTATTTATTTTGTTGTCTGTACATTCTTTTTGTGACTGTACATTGATACTGTAGTTTTTATTATGTATGTATGACACAATCCATACTAATATTTTAAATGCGAAAGTAACTCTGTTTGTCTGTCTGTCTTTCCATCACACTAAAACTACTGAACCAATTAATTAGTTATGTATGTATGACACAATCCATACTAAAATTATAAATGTAAAAGTAACTCTGTCTGTCTGTCTCTCCATCTTTCCATATAACTACTCAACCAATAACAAAGATATTTGGTACACAGATAATCTAGACTTTTTTTAAATCAACTCCCAAAAGATTCCACGAGGGGTTGGAACTTATTATAATTTTACCCTTTCACGGCCAAACCACTGAACCAATTGTAATGAAATCTGGTACACAGATGGTGTAGAGCCTGAGACAATACATAGGTTACTTTTTAACTGGAAAAAAGGGTTATAAGGGGGGAGGGGGGTCAAAGTTTATAATATAAAAATTTTTCATATTATGAAAGTCCATGCAGACGGAGTCGCATTAAAACAGCTAGTTTTACATCTAAATGAACATATGAGATGTATCTTCATTAAAATCATATTATACTCGCATAGATTTTTATACATATGAAAAATATAAATATTTATATGACATTGCAATATATAAAAAATATATTAATCTACAATGTAAGGTTTCCCAAGGAATAACATGACATAAAAATGCTACCACGAATGTCTAATCTATACTAATATATAAAGCTGAAGAGTTTGTTTGTTTGTTTGAACGCGCTAATCTCAGGATCTATTGGTTCGAATTGAAAAATTCTTTTTTTATTGAATTGACCATTTATCGAGGAAGGCTTTAGGCTACATAACATCACGCTGCGACTAATAGGAGCGAAGATATAATGGAAAATATGGAAAAAACGGGGAAAATTATTCATCTTTGAAGGCTTCCTTTGCGTGCGCTGCGAAAACGGTTCCAGGTACAAAAATAACATGTATGAAAGAATTATTCCTCTTTAAATGATCTAAAAAAAGTCCGCGACAGCGTATGTCTATCTTCTAAGATTGACTCACTATAACATAATAATAGAAATAGATCCGTCGGGGACGAAGTCGCAAGCAACAGCTAGTAGTAAATATAGCATTTAATTTCAAATAGACCCTTTATATGTCACAAGAAATATTTTATTCCTTTATATGGGCAAACACAGTATGCTGGTCAATAACTATAGGGGTTACCCTATCTATTTTTTCTTATTGGTCGTATCATTTATCTCTTTCCTATCGTTCTGAATAGAGCCACAACACCTTATAATACAAATAAAATAACCTGTCCATATATTTTATAGTACTTGTTATAAAAACATGTATAAAAATACACACATCATTACATTGTTTTGAAGCAAGGGTGACCTTTGCATATCATCAGGGAATTAATTACTGACTATTAAAAACTCAACATTGCGTGCATAATTGTAGGTGTGAATTGTATACGATTTTTCATCGTTTTTACAATTTATTATCGAAAATAATTTGAGTATAATCATGGTAGTGGCTTGACCATTCTTATAAGGTTTTGACAAAATGCCAACGAAAAAAAATATCTTACCTTCATGCCAAGGGTTAGCTGGTTCAAAATACTGGGTAACTATGTGTTCATCATGAGGAAAAGCCACCTTTCTTTTAGGCTTTTCCGTTTTTTTCTCATGCGTTTCATCCTTAACAACAACACTTTTCTCTTCTTTATCTACAACAGTCTTTTCACTAACGCCCGGACATACTTTTTCATTAGTAGACATATCTATCGCTAAATATATGGTCACATATCATTTGTGAAATCATTAGAATAAAATACCACATAAAAATCACATAAAAATAACACTGTTATTGACACAAAATTGGCGTTGATATAAAACAGACAGAGTGTCGCAAGTAATTATTCACCACCACAATACATTTTTCGTACGTATTTCACAATTCGGCGTTTTTTCCCGATTTTCAATTCTCGTTTCGAATCAAAACATTTCGCACCTTTCATAAATCGTTTACCGCCATATTGGATTAAAGACAAAAGGAAGGTTTTTGTTTTTGAAGACTAGGGGACGCCACTGCTCTGAAAGTGCTGCCATAATCAAAATTTATACATACATGTTTAGTAAATGAGATATGATAAAACTTGATTATTAAATGTACTCCATAGATTTTGATTGACTTTAAATTTTTATTATTCTTAAAAAATCAATAAGTGTAGTTATAAAAAGAAAATTATTTTATCAAAGTTTAGCTACTCGTCAACAGATGTCATTAAAATCAATAGCAAGTATTTTCTACATGTACTCACAGGTGGCGTTGAATTACTGGTAAAATTTGACTATCGATTTTAATTTAATAAATCCAAGATCACAATATGTAAGATATATTTCGTATCGCTTATAATAATTATTTCATACTGCATACATTACCTAGAAATGACTTGTTTCAATTATTGTGCATTGACCCTTGAAGAAACGGTAATTTACAGTATTATAGAGAATCATCTCTGTTAATCTATATCTATACAAATAAATAAAGCTGAAGAGTTTGTTTGTTTATTTGTTTGAACGCGCTAATCTCAGGAACTACTGGTTCGAATTGAAAAATTCTTTTTTTATTGAATAGGCTATTTATCGAGGAAAGCTTTAGGCTACATAACATCACGCTGCGACTAATAGGAGCGAAGATATAATGGAAAATGTGGAAAAAACGGGGAAAATTATTAATCCTTGAGCGAAAACGGTTCAAGATATCAAAAAAATATGTATGAAAGAATTATTTCTCTTTAAATTACCTAAAAAAAAGTCCGCGACACTCTATGTCTTTTTTATAAGATTGACACACTATATTCTATAACATAATAATAGAAATAGATCCGACGGGGACGAAGTCGCGAGCAACAGCTAGCACTTAATACGAAGACGCTAACGGTACCTTTGCATAGTTATATTTCAGGGTTAATAATTTTATGCCTTTTAAAATTCCACATGAATTAATTATATTCCGTAAGTTACATATGTATAAAATTTTGCCATTATGAACAAGTGTTGCTTGGTATTGTACATGTAATGAAACATATATAAATAAATAAGTGTTCTTTTTTCCTTATATATTTTATTATTTAAGGGTCATACGAACTGACGCGTCACCTGATGCCAGTCTATACTCTTAGGTACATAAATCTAATCCTACATAAAAATAACGCCGCATGAGGAAAGTTAATGCTCCTTCCACAAAACGGTTGTGACTTGTAGGTTGCAAAAAAATCTATTAATAATAAAACAAACAAAGGTAACTTAGTTATTTATTTCAAACTCAACATCACATACTCCATACACAAATCGTTAGCCTATAAAAATATTTTGTAAACATTTCCTCTCAACTACAGTAAAGATTAACAAACTTAATCTAACATTGGTGTTTGTGAACGCTCAAATTCCTGATCAAAAGTTTTTTAATTATTTCAAATAGAATTGGTTAATTTATATAATACCATAGAATAATAACACTTAGATCGTAATATGATTAATCGGTCCTCTGTAAGTGAAGCCACAACTGTACACATGTAGGTGTTAACAGCACGTTCTTATACCCGATGACACGCACACAAGCACACCGGTAATGTTGCTGCTATAAGACATTTAACCTATAAATGTGGAAAAATTAAAATCTACCATATACATACGCATTTTGATGCGATGCGGCGACGATCTATGTAAGTAGACAAAATTGTCTACTTTGACATGGCTTCACTTTGTGAGCTCATACTGTGGTTCTAGGTTTTATTATTCTATGGTTATATTTATTGAGGCTTCGTATCATGTATAAATAAATATATTGGCATTTTTAATTCCTATTTTCTTTCCGTAACCTGGATGCTTAAAGACAAATCAAAGATGAGTAAGTCTTAACTCTTAGGTCAAGTTACTATATAAGAAACGATCTGAGCTTAACTTAAATTTCTTTCACGTTTAAGAATTCCGATGTAAATGTGATAAGATTATAAAAACTGATATTTAAACAAAAATTGTTTAAAAATTTTTCACCATTCACATTTCACATATAAAAAAAGATTCTTACATATCTATTACATTATCTTTTTACGATACATTTATACAAAGATTTGGTCGATTTCTTTCTTTATCTTTCGTTGGAAAAAATATTTATCGAAAAACTATCTTTTGGTATAAATTATAAGTTAAAAATAAAAAAAAACATGTATTATATAGTTATCATAATGCCGTTATCAGAGCAAAACAAACACATCTAAATAAGTTTACGCAGTCGGAAGTTTTAAAATAAGTAATCTTAAAAATATTATTTATTACATAAATCAAAAACTTCGCCTTTTTGGAAGTTGGTTAAAATTTTAAAATTGTTTAGCAATTACAGGCAGCCGATTTAACTACACGAAATACTTTGAACAGGTATAGCTCTAAAAGTATTGAAGAAATATCCTATATGATATAGCTATATCCCGAAATAGTCATCAATTTATCATGACGCAACGTTGGACCAAAAAACCGTAAAACTGCAAACCGTACACTTTCATTCCATCCCGTTACGAGTGTGTTGATCAGTTGATCAGTTACGGTCAGATAACTCATACGCGTATCAAATTTAAGGCGAGGCAGGACGACGAAGTCTGGAAAATAACTAATTTTTAAGCTTCCAGACTGAAGAAACTACGAGGAATTTTCCTGCACAAAAATACATATATACCCATAAAGAAACAAACTAACAAAATAACTCGGAAAAAAGTCGGAAGTCCAAAAGTCCGAAAGTTCGGAAGTCCAAAGTGCGAAAGTTCGGACGTTCAGAAGCTTGGAAGTTCGAAAGTAATATTATTTTAAGAAAATAGTATTTTGTAAACAGTAAAAAGTATAATTTTGTTTAAAACAGTATAATACTGTTTAAAACTATACTTAGTTGGCAACCCTAGACGGGACGCGAATTTGCGTTGTCATCGCGATAGATGAGTTCACCCCCGCCTATTGATACATTTCACGGAAAGCAGGGCCTTAAGCACGCCTCATATCTAGTAATTTTGACAGATTTGTATGGCGTCAATTCGGGTCCGTTTAAATATCGTTTCGGCTTTCCGGCCTTAGTAAGTCTAAAGAAAGATGAGGTAACATTTTTTACCAACCTCAAAAAAGGTAGTTTCTCAATCTCAACCGTATATAGTCTTTTTATTTTGACGATTTAAATAATATATCTAAGATTCTACTAATTAATTCGGCGCCTTTACACATTGCTGTTTTTTAATTGTGATGAAATTCTACATTGCATAAAACTTAAAATAATAAATGTCCTATGAAAATATTAAAGTTAAAATTGCTAATTCGAGTTATACAGAAAAATTAAACACCTTAAAATTACAAATATTTTGTACATCTATAAATTCTTGTCTTTAGCGATTTTTTTAACAAACTTTAAATTACTTATACATAATAACTAACCGAGACTGGTGGTTCTTTTTTTTGTATTTAAGTTTACATATACTTTCATAAAAAATATGTTTATCTTTTGATAATAGAATTCTCAAAGCCAGTTTAGTAGTTCCCGAGATTACATCAACAGATTAACAAACAACATCGAAATTTACTGTGAATAATATGAATAAAAATTTGTTGACTTTTCATATTTAATATTATCTTATTCAGAATACATGTTAATATATAATAATTTATTTATTTTATTTTGTTGATATGTTACTATGGGTACATAATAATTATATGGAAGTTAAGACTTAAAAGCATATGCATATATCGTTCTCAAAATTTAAATCAACATTTTGACAACCACTTCAATGTTTGAGAACCCCTTAAACTGTCTCTAATATAACTCGTGCAAAAATTTGTAAAAATAATTTTACACTAAAATTGAATAACACGAAATTTAAGAACCTTTTTAAAATAATTTTAAATATGTAGTTATAACATAATATACTTTTGTTATAAAAGTGATGGTTATACAAAAATATTTACCGTAAATTTACTTTATAATTATAATGTCATCGTGTTTGTTTGTTTGTTTATTGTGATTGACTGTATCACTCTATTTCTTTTTTAATCTTCAAATCTAGCACACCATCTGAAATTAAAAATACATACATACAAACGAATTCTCGCTTTTATAGATAACTACACGTATATGCATGACATATACACGTTTTACACATATAAACCTTGGTCTTGAATCACTTTTTCCTATAAAAAAATCGCATCAAATTCGGTTAAGTAGTTTCAAAGATCTAAGCACACGTAGGGATAGACAAAAGAAAGCGACGTTGTTTTATGCTATGTAGTGAAGTGCTTTAAGAGTGAGGTTCATGTGTATGTCGCAGGCGGATTGTATAATCCGCTGTTATACATTACGGCTAGCCGTTTTACAAAACAGGGCCGTATTGCGAAGCGGCGGTTCAACGTTTAGCCGTATTGTCTTGCGTAGTTTTTGGATCATTATAAATTCTTATATCCTTATTATTTTTGTATCATTGTCATAGTATAGTTTTGTATCATTATAAAAAGAACTTGAATACTCAGCTTAATTTTTATTAAAGATGAGTAAATAAGTTTTTTTTATAATGATAAATAACTAACCTAACCTAACCTAATATATAAAAAAACTAACATATGGCGACGAATACATTTAGGTGGTTTTTTACTTATCCGCATTCAATACGGCTAATCGATGAACCGCCGCTTTGCAAAACGGCCCTGTTTTGTAAAACGGCTAGCCGTAATGTAATACAGCGGACTATACTATCCACCTGCGACATGTACACAACATCCTATATTATAAACGCGATAGTTTCTAATGAAAAAACTACCAAATTTATTTGACTGAAATTTGGCATGCTTGTAGATTAGAGTCTAGATTAAGACATTGAATACGTTTCAAACATGTATTGACAAGAGCTACGTGGTGAAACTGCGGGAAGCGGCTAGTGCATTTTATATACTTCTTATATCGAAATGGGTTACAAGTATTAGATAAAGGTATCAAAAAATAACAATTTTACCGTCATCAGGTTCAGTGAAAACATATGTAATTCGTCTTGGAGCCGACTGTTTCCTCCCATGGGTTTTTTTCTTTGACAAATTCAGTACTTCCTCTCCATTACCGATAAACACTGTTTTAGCACACACCCGTTCTTTTTTATCTTGATGCAACTTAAATATATCGTTTTGATCAACCTTATACATATCGTTCCCGTGTTGATCCAATATATACACGTGTTGATCGAACTTATACTTGTTCTGTTGATTGGCCTTATCCATTTTGTCTTTCTCTTTGTATATGTGGTTGACGCTTTGTTGAACTAATTTGTCGATGCGGCACTCGAAAACTTGTGAATTGATAAGCATTTCTGGTTGAGATTCTATAATTCTTTCTGGTTCTAAGTCGGGTATTTCAGTTGTGTCCGAACGGTCTTGTAGGATCTGAAATAATATCGATACATTAATAGTCAAATATATTGATATTTCTTTTACATGACAAGATTTATAAAATGAAAGCTTGCTTTATCGTGAAAGTAATTTAATTTTGTTTATCCTATGGATGGTGGTACTTATTACTTATTTCACATTGAATTACGTCTTTGAACAGCTCTGAAGCCCGACCTTTTAAACATTTAGCCCACACTACGCAATAATATCACACTGTTACTATGTAGTACTGCCAAAACGTTTCCGGAACAGGTTTGAAATTTTTCTTTTATCAAAACATTTAATCGGAAAAAATGTAGATAGACCTACATAGATACAGTTTTGGCTACACTTATGGCAGACCGATTATTAAGGAACTACTAGTATATACGTTATACGTCTCTATATTTTCTACATTGCTAAGAAAAACTCTAGACGCTCGGCCAATAAAACCAGCTATAAACAACCACTTACCCTCAATATATGCTCTCTCAGACCCACACAGCGAGCTCGCAGCGCAGTCCTGGTAGCTACCAACGATCGCCTCTCCGCGATGGTATCATCGCGACACGCACGCACAGCACGAAGTTCTCGCGTCAAACGACGTAAATTCTCCACACTGCGTCTGCGACTGTTCTGTGATGCTAGCTAAAAAGGTTTGCGCACGTTTTTAAACGCTTGTATAAGTTTGATCAACAAATGACGCCTCGAAAATATAATCCATTAAATTTAAAAGTAAGTTATAAGAATATTTTAACAAAAATAAACCGAATTCAATCCAAATAACGAAAAAAGCTTCGCACAAAGTATTTCCTTTTTTATTTACTGTATATGTATAAATGATTTAACACTAATTTAAAATTATATGTGTGTAAAAATGTACTATAATTCTTACAATATCAATTTAACCAAACGAACAGTGACTATTTTACTCTTATTTGCGTAATGCAAGGTTTTTAATTTGAAAGTTTTAATCGCTTCTGTAAGTCATAACATTAAGATATAACGATGACGTCACTTGTGTTTTGAAAATTCGACTATACCGTAGTTCAACACATAGGATACTTGTTATCCCGGTTCAACGGGAACGAAAATGGCGGGGCGTGTCTAAAAGTTAATTAATAATTATCCTTTTCGATTTTTTTCGCCTATGATAATGTAGCTTTCTATTGTTATTATTTTTAAAATCGGTTCAGTAGATCCCGGGATTACCCTTTACAATTAAAAAAACACACACAAACTTTACTTCTTTATAATATTGTATAGATAGATAATATGAAATTTATAACGAGAGACAGTAACTTATGTGGTTAGTCCAGTGAACCGATACTATACACATTGGATACTGTTGCATTTCCGTTTGGGTTACGCAATAAAAATGTTTACGTAAATTTTTAACCAACTACGTCAAAACCAAACAGTAATTATTTTAATCTTACTGTCTGTCTACTGCTGCTTCACGTCTTTACCATTAGATCGACTTTGATGATATTAATTTAGATTTTTATATTCCCTATGTATGGTCAAATCTTTAAAACTAGGCAATTTTTTATTTACCAGATGCAGTGATTCATGAGAAAGGTTTACATACATGCATATATGCAGGTAGAACCGCGGGACGAAGACTATTAATAATTAATAATTATTAATAACACAAGCTAATTTCTCTTACAAGAATAGTTTAATTAAAATTAGTTGTACATTATTTTAAATTTTACTTCTGTACTTTTAATCTATCTTCTATCTAGATCGGTCTTTAATTTTGTGTGTATCTTGTCATGCATTGTCTACAAACTGTTTGAGTACTTATAACAGACTAGCTGTCCCAGTTATACCGGTGTAGTTCCCGTCCCCGGAACAATACCAGGATGCAAAGTAACCAATGTGTAAATCCAGGGTATCACCTATCTACAAACACAATTTTAACTATGTGGGTCCAGCCTTTTTTACGTGAAAGAATGACAAACATACATCCATGCATTCTAACAAACTTTCACATTTATAATATTAGTAGGATAAATAAATCAATCAATATATTAACGTGACCTTGTTAATAACTTACCCTATTACGTATCCTTCGTCTCAGACCCTTTAGAAACATTAAATCATCCTCATTCAAGTTCAGTGACTGCACCCTCTCCGAGTATTTACACGTCGGTAGACCGGCTACCTCTTCCACTGTCATATTTATTCCTCGGGCTGGAAGTTTTAAATATATCTATGTAATAACAAGATTTGCCTTGCCGAGATTGCTATGTAGCAATAATGTTGCCTTTTGAGCATTACTTCTTGTATGGTTTTGGTATCAAGTTATTGTTTTTTATGTACAATAAAGTGTTATAGATAAAAAGTTAAATAAAACTTTTTGGTGTAAAGTTGTGAGAGTTCTAATTAAGTTAAATCAAAGTAATTTTGTTGTGTCGTGTTGCGGGGAGACCTATAAGCTTAGTTCAGGCACCAGTCTCCCACAATATGTTAAAATGATGAACACTGTATTTTCCTATTGTTATGCATATTGTAATTAGATAATAAATTTACTATTATTATCATTATTATCGTGTTTAAGTTAAATAAATAATTAATAATTGTGTGGTAAAAAACTCCAAATCACAAATCATTGAGATTTGCTTAAAGTTGTTTGTAAGGTAGATGTATAAATAATAGTAATAATAAAAAAAATGAGGTCAGAAATGTTGAGGGAAAGAGATGTAGACTGTAGAGGCAGATGACAAACTCGTTGGTCGGACTGTATTACTGCAGCATACAAAAATAATGTGCATGGCTCGAAGAAAAAAAGTGTGAACGACAGGTCAGTGGAGTTTAATAGGAGTTTCTTCTACTTAGTTGGTCAATGATATACACACTACACAATTGTGAGGTTACAACAGAGAAGAATAAAACTTTTCTTTAATAATTAATTCTTCATTAGCATGTTTCTATACATTTTTTAAAGATATTTTTGAATTATACTTAACAGGATATAATCAAACACATCTATTTTTTATCTGTCTATGTAACTGATAAGTAATATATTATTTTTTAAAACGATTTTTTACAGCATCATATTTTACGACAATTATTTTGTAACAATTCTTATGTTAGTTAAGTTGAAAAACAAAGTTGAGTAACATGCCATCGACAATATTGTATAAGAATATTTATTGGGATAATTTACGGACATGTAAGCTGTACATATTATATCTCATGAATAATGTACTTCATAGAAAAATATAAGAAATAAAAGTAGATTACTAACGTAGCCACATATTATTACGATATAAAGTAGAACAATATTTTAAATAAAGTTTATAAAAACTTAACTTTATCTCTGGAATGGAAATTATTTAAAAATTAAAAGTAAAACGAATAAGAATTTTGCGTCATACTCTACCCTACCTGTTGATTCTTAGAAGTTTCAAATTACATATACATAACTTAAGTAACATACCGTCCAATATTTCCTGGTCGTGTTGATACGATGCAGCGTTCTTCGCATTATCATCCATCCTTCATATTTAAAAGATCTAAATACTTATTTGTATAATTTAAATATATTACAACAATAACTCAGCCCTATGACGATAGGTTAACCATTACACAACTGTCAGTGTCAAATGTAAAGTTTTCGTTTTCTGACGTTTAAACTTTTTAATATTTTTTTTTTTCAAGGATTTAAGATGCGAGTCGTTTAGTTTGTTGGATCTCCCTATTGCGATTTTTGGAATTGTGGCGGAAATGTTTTAAAAATATTGCTTTTTAACTTGATTGTAGGCAATAAAAAAACTTTTTATTAAATTAACGCAATCTGATCATAATTAAATTAAAATTAAATCTGGAAACACTGTTCATATATCCTTCAAAACAATAATTTTGAAAATTGAAGGTCAACTTCACGTATCTGTCAATGTGCATCAAATTTGTCCGTTTTCTTTAATTTTGTCGGCATTCTATTGTTTTTTTATTATTTGAGCACATTGGTAAGTTTGTTGAAAATTTGTAAATTGTAATGAAAACGGTATTATTGAGGTATAGTGAAGTATTTGTTGTTGCTATTTGTTAAAGCTAAGAGATAAATTAAACCATATTTAAATTGTATATTTTAAAAACACGTTGTATTCAAACAAGTCTTGTGAAATAAATATTTGTTGTAAGAAAGGATTTCTACCGTTATTAATAAACTCATTGTTATTTATTCACAACAGCACTATTCTTAAACATCTAAAACATAATAAATACTCTGAAAATGAGATTTATTTATTACCACAATACGCACTTAAAAATTACAGAATGTCTTAACATTATTATAACTGACCATCGGGGGTAAATTCGTATAATTACGAGTGTGATTATCATATGTTTTTTGAAAATAAAATGCCTTTGTTACTTCTTGGAAGAGCAGTTTAGCCAATAATAAATCATACTTAATAACATCACTATGGATAATGTGAATAAATAACTATTTTTGATAATATTAGACTTTTCTAAATGAATATGAGTGGTTTCGGAGTTGTAAACAAGCAATAAGATAGTAAAATATATTATGGTTATACACAAAAAATACTGAAAACAAAATTAACTGGCCAATTTGATATTGACCAATTCTTGAACAAATTTTACTAAATAATTACTTCACCCAGCTAGGCTT
Source organism: Eurema hecabe (assembly GCA_026213755.1). Classification (NCBI taxonomy): domain Eukaryota; kingdom Metazoa; phylum Arthropoda; class Insecta; order Lepidoptera; family Pieridae; genus Terias; species Terias hecabe. The sequence goes on from JADANM010005620.1 coordinate 5,046,178, forward strand.
TTCTCTTTGTAGTACTGGATCTATGTACTTTCAATCATTTAAATATTTTTTATCACAATGTAAGATTTTTCGTTTGTAAGCTTTAGAATATATCTGTACAAAATTGATTTAACTGTCGGATTCAAAATTGATCGAACTTTCTTTGGCGTTTTTCATACAGAAGTAATTCTACAGTAATTAGATTAGTACAAAAAAATCTTACTTTTTTTTATTCCTTGTTACAATATAGATATTACAATTAAACAATCTTCTAAACTTTTAGAAATATTGTAACTGGCGGCCTTATTACTACAAAGTGATTTCTGCCAGGCAACCAAACAAGTGATAAATCCTACAATATCAATATATGTAAAATGGTGACCAAAGTGCAACATTAGTATTATCTTACAATGAAATCAAATCTTTATCCCACTGGACTACATGTAGTTATATAAAAATATTAAAAAAAAAAAAAAGTTACATTTTTCAATAATCCTGGTGCTTCAAAACAAAAAATTGTTTACCACCATTTGGAAGACACTCTCAGCAGAATATTAAACAAAACATCCACTATATATATTATTTGTACTCATACATACTCTCTCATATTATTTTCTATTTCAGAAGCAATGGCTTCCCGGGGTCAAGGGCTCTCCAAGGACTGGAATCCGATGAGGGACGACTACAATGACTCAATTTACGACACACAGTATGCTGATGACAATAATGAGTAAGTGATTCATTTACTTAAAATACATATTAACTTGACAGGCATTGTCTTAACATAGTAACATATACACATATATACTGATCGTTGAACCGCCGCATTACAAAACGGCCCTGTTTTTCAAAATGGTTAGCTGTAATGTAATACAGCGGATTATAAATCAGCCTGCGACATAAACAACTAGAATCACTTTTAGGAACTGATCTTTAAAATATATTTGCATTAAAATATTTTGTGTTTTGCGATCTTACTTTATATTAAATTACTAAAATTATTGACTACTAGCTGACCAGGCGAACTTCGTATCGCCCTTTAATAATGAAATATCTAAAAAGTGAAATGCAAATTGTTTCTTACATAAGAACCTTCTCCTAACAATAACAAATACATCAAACAAATCAGCCACATCGGTCAAGCCGTTTTCATGTTTCTGTTACAATATATAAGCATAAACCATGAAAATTGGTCTAGCCAATCTTGTAATAAATTATAAGTGTTGTAACAAACCTGTCTTTGTTTTATGACTAAGATAAGATTCGCGTTTATGATTAGGAGATTACTAAGTGATAATTTTTATTCCAGATCTGGTGTTCAACTGGAGCACAACAGGTTGTATGTATGCAACATACCACAAACACTAAGTGAAGAGGGTTTACGCATGGCCTTTGCCAAGTATGGGACGATCGTCAAGATATTTCTAACCAGGGACCCGAAGAAGAGATATGCTCTGATTACTTATGAAGCAGCAAGGTATACCATCCATTTTATTTATGTATTGTATGTATGTATTTACAAAAGAAAAGTATGTATATGTAATTTATTCCGTTATCTAGTTGCCATAAAATATTTTTACTTAGCGGTCCATCCCGGCTTTGCACGGGTAAACATAAATAGGTATAGATATTGAAGTTAAAATATAGCCTATGCTATTTAGTGATAATGTAGCTTTCTAATAAAGAAAGAATTATTAAAATTGGTCCAGTACCTTTTGAGTTTATTTGCTACATACAAAAATACAAATCATTTCTCTTTATAAGTGTGCAAAGAGGGGCAAACGAGCAAGCGAGCCATCTGATGGAAAGTGGTCATCGCCGCACAGCAACACTCGTTCTTTATGACAATATAGTGAGCTATTTACATTAAAACCAAAAGGAAGGACCATTAAAAATAGTTACATTTTAATCCAACTTCTGCACAACCGGTATAATAATACATGGGAATAAAGCTGATAGTTCAATATTATCTAATCCATACTTTCATGCTAATATTATAAATGCAAAAGTAACTCTGTCTGTCTTTCCATCACGATAAAACTACTGAACCGATTAGAACGAAATTTGGTACACAGATACTCTAAGGTTCGAGGTTGAAGCTTTTTATAATTTTACGCTTTCGTGGCCATACCACTAATAAGAAGGGAAGGGGAGGTCAAAGTTTATACGAAAGTCCACGCCGACGGAGTCGCGGGCAACAGCCAGTCTTAATATATATAAATTACGTGTCACATTGTTTCTCCGCAATTGACTCCTAAACTACTGAACTGGTTTTAAATTAAATTTGCACACCATGTGCAGTTTGATCCAACTTAAAAAATAGATAGCTTGCCTTATAATATATGCGAGCGAAGCCGGGGCGGGGTGCTTTCATACATATAATAGTTACAGTACTTATAATATTGTTTCAGTGAAGCGAAGTTAGCGATGATGAAGCTGAATAGATCGGAGCCTTTAAAGCTCAACATCTCCATTTCCCATAAGGTAAGAACTGGAATTTTGTTGCTATATTTAATTTGTTCATATATGCATATAGTACTAGGCAAGAAACTGTGGATGTTGTCGATGGGGCAGAGGTCACATTAGACTAATTTAGTTTATACAACCTTATTTAAGTAGTAGAGCTATTCAAGAGTCTGTGAAGGTGCCAGTAGCCCATTGTAGTAAGACAGAACAGAAGTGGGGTTTCGATTGGTACAAGTCGAACATAGCCCCTGCTCCCATGAGGATATCCCCACTTAAACTTAATTTCGCATTGCAAAATTTTCTAGTTTACTGTACTTTTAGTATTGTATAATTGGAATCAACTTTAAAATTGATTCAACTAATAATATTTTCATAAGTAAGTAAATAATATAAAACGAAATTTGCATTCTCAGTCGATCTATTAAAAATAAACTTAAGAATGCTCATTTATTAATGTGATACAGGAATAATAGGGAAGGCCAGTAGTTATTTAGGGTATAAATATCCATAGAAATACCATTTTTTATGGGCTAGTGTTTTATAAATAATTGTAAAAGCCTGAAATAAACGTATTTTATTTTATTTTTTATTCTTTTGATACTACTAAATGATACTAAAAACTACTAAATAATAATTTACATTTTTATTTTTCTGGGGTCTGGGTGTTTCTATGTATAATATATATCTGTATGTGTTTACAGAAGAAATGTATACTTATGTATTTTATCCATTATGTAGTAGCCGTACCACTGTTTTAAAATAATTATCCTCAAGTATTATTTATGTAAAAAAAAATTATGACAGACCAAAAGACAAGATGCCGATGTGGAGAGAAATCCTCGCAACCAGACATGGAATCGCACCTACAAGGACGAGTCTAGCAGTGTTAGCAGCAAAGGGAACTATAGTCGGTGAGTTGACTCTTTTTTAAGCCCCAGACAGACGCAGGAACGATGGGGAGTTATACGTTGACGTGTCGGCGTGTGTTTGTGTCTGTTTGAGACAATGTTTGTTGTTTCAAACAAAAAAGGTACAATAACCGTGGAGAGTGTTTTTAGCTATGTTTGGTGATCGGTTCAGGTCTTCAAGGTCATCAGGTTGAATGTTAGGTGTAATAGGAATCTTGCACGCTCAGTTTGCTTGCTTTTTTGGTCGGGGGTTTTTTAATTTTGTAGAATATGCTTGTCTGTATGTAGGTATTATGTACAAGGTTACATAGATGCTTAGAAACATAACTATTTTTTTGTAATGTCAATGATTAAAGAAGAATCGCTTACTTTATTGCATTGTAACATATTTATATGCATTATAATTTTCAAACAAAAATCTATTGTATTGTCTGAGTAAATCGCAAAAATATCGTAGCCCAGATATTAAACGCAACTATTTATCACTTTGAAAATCTAACATGAATAATTTCTGTTAACATTGACAACGACAAAAAAATCCAAGTGGCAAAATTACTTGTATCTAGACTCGCAAACGTAACCTTAAAAATAGTAACTTACAAGTTCTGTCACTGTCAATTGAAAAGTTTAAAAGTTGGTACGGTTTAAAATTTCAAGCCCATAAAATTCCGTACACCCGCATATTTAAGTTTTGTGTTCAATTATTGTTCACTGATTTATTGCATATATTAAGCTTAATTATTAAGATTTCAAGTTCCAGCAAAATTTTGACGAGATCAAAACAAATAATCAGTTAAAAGTTGTTCATAAAATAATATATTGCCTTTTTACGTGTGAAGTTACTACGATAAAAGTATTACAGAAATACTTACGATGCTTTTAAATAAGTTCTTTTCGTCGATGAATGAGACCTCGTAAGTTTTATTTTATTATTATTCGACATTTGTTATGAGTTTCGACCGTTAATGAGTTTCAAATTTCTATAAACAAAATCTTTGTTGAATGCATTTCTTTGTCTGACGATACAAATTAACAACAGTTATAAATCCTACCAATTCTATAGATGTGAAAATTCCATGAGAATGTATCCATGTATTTTTGTTATTCTTCCACGCAAAAACGAAACATTTTAACAACAACATTTAGTTGAAATTTAGGGTAGTATTGGTTGATAGTTGATACTCCTGGATTAACTTTATATACCGGTATTGCCCCGGGAACGTGAATTACGCGGGTAAAACCGCGGTTTTATTTTAAACTATGCTAGTTTATAATAAAGTGCAAAAACAGTATTTGACCATATGAGTTGCAGTCATGCTTATTTCACAAAGTAAAAAGTATTAAAATAACAATATAGGATAATTCTTATTTGTTTGTTTTTTGCGAGTATGGTGGTGGCTATCATTATTGAAAGCTCAGTTCCACAAGGAACTCAGTTTGTAACACAGTTTTAAAATAAAACAGGTACAGGCGAACCTAATTTTTTTAAAATTAATAATTTTAATTGTGATTTGTATTTGACTGGCTTAAAATGTT
>JADANM010005620.1:5060769-5085566 GCA_026213755.1 Eurema hecabe
TTAGGACGTCTCGCGTTGATTCCTATCATTTCGATCAAGCGATTCGCGAAAAATATTTCGTAAGGATTCCAAATTGGACCAGTAATTTACTAGTTGTAGCGTTAAAAACGAACCCGAATTAATTTTTTTATCTCTATTAATATTATAAAGAAGTAAAACTTGTGTGTTTGTTAAATTGTAAGGGGTAATCTCGGGATCTACTGAACCGATTTTAAAAATTCTTTCACTAATAGAAAGCCACGTTATTGCTGGGTGTCATAGGCTATGTAAAAAACCGAATAATAAATAGGCTTTAACGTTCTAGTCCGTTTTGTAAAGTGAATCGGAGAAAAAGCGGTCAAATGAAAGCGTTTCTTACCAACGCTGGCTTAACTATGAAAGATATATTTTCTACCCTACAAGAAAGTCAACGCCGACATATGTCTAACTATTATATTTAAGTAACAAAAATAAAAAAGGATTATTAACAGCTAGTCTAGGCTACATATAGGTACACAAACCTTCCTCCCGAATCACTCTATCTGATAAAAAAGGCATTCTCATTTCATGCCCAGTTGCGTAGTTTTAAAGATTTAAGCACGCATAGTGACAGACAGAAAAATCGCCTTTGTTTTATACTATATACTGTTGGATATATTTATAACAATCTGAATTTATTCTTAATAATTTTGAGTCAAATTTATTTCCATCAAAGCCATAACTCATCGCTCAGTAGATGAAGGCTATATCCTATTTTAAAGTAATGTCACACTCATCCAAATAACGCTAAGAAGCGAATGAGTCAGGATGACTTCATAACCAAATATTGCGTAAACCATGAGTGGTGCCTGTCTGAATGTTATTTTAGTCAGGGAAATTTTTTTCGTAAGAAGAAAGAACAGATACTTAAAATTAATAAGTATATATTTGTTATGGGCTGTAAAATCTTTCTACAAAGATTTTTTTTTTATTATTTTTATTCAAGATGGTAAGAGAAACGCCAGCCCATAACCAATGTAGTGCTACCCAGAACTTTTTTGCCACTTTGAGTCATGAGATGTTGTGACTCATTAGCCCAGTAATCTCGCTGGCTACAGTGCCCTTCAGACCGGAGCATAGTGACATTTGCACATCACTGTTCAGGCGGTTGAATGTCTGGCACTGTGGGGGTACACACCCAGTCGGTCTCATTTGAAAGAGACCTACCCAGCAGGAAAAAAAATTACTTATTATATAATTATTGTTTAGTCCAAGTCAAAGACAAATGTATATTTATGCTACATACTACTATAACACTTTGAATCGTCATGGTACCTATTATTAAACAATAATTTACCACCGGTTCGCATGGCTAGAGACTCTAATTAGTGATCTATTAAAAAAAAATGTACATATACATTATATAATTATATAGCATAAAATAAAATGGATATTATATATGAATAGATGGATGGCCTGGGCGTGAAACGGCGGGACATACATATGTACATATATTTTTCACAAAAAATCGTGTTTTTTATATAAGAAGGATGTCAAATCAAAATATACGACGAAACATGGTCATAATATAGTTAAACCCAATAGATTATGTTATGTAGTCGTACTTGCTGACTCCGACTCTCCTATAAACTATGACCCGCTATTACTTCGCATCCTACAAGCCTTTTATTCCAATAAAAATAGCATATACCCCTTCTCAGGCTCTAGATAGATCCGTATACCAAATTGTAGTACAATCGGTTTAGAAGTTTTAGTGTGACAGCGAGATAGACAGACAGAGATCCATACTTATATTATAAATGCGAAAGTAATTTCAACAGACAGACAGACAGCTGTCTGTCTGTCTTTCCATCACGTTAAAACTAGTGAACCGATTAGAACGAAATTTGGTACAATGATAGTCTAAAGCCTGGGAAAGGACGCCATCCGGACAGAGTCGCGGGCAGCAGCTAGTACTTTACATATTAGAATGGTTATGTGCTAAGCACAAGAACAGGGAAATGGCAGTCTTTGGAGGAAGACTTTACCATTTGTTATTTGAATTTATTATTATTTATATTAGTATGGATTATAGTGTATGAGCTATTTTTTGTATTGTTGCAGTACCTTCGACGACGCGAGCGCAATTGGCAGCAGAATACTTAGAATCATGCAGGGGACACAACACACCAGCCATCGACTCTGTTCTGCAGCAGATCAGGGTCAGTATCTGCCTGTCTTAGCTTCTAGAAGATTCCACAACTTTCTAGATCTTTCTTCATAGTTGTTCTATAGTGGGGTATACCTATATTATATTATAGTAGCTGGCCGGACGCGAACTTCAAGCTGTACCTATCCTATCCGTGATCTTATATTCGACAACTACCATTATGTCTCTGCTTAAAAACTATTCTCGTACTTAGGGAATATTCTAAAAAAATAATTATGGAAATCGGTTTAGCTGTTATCGAGTTATGCAAAACGAGTAAAAAAACAAATGCGCTAACCAGATGAACTATTTACGGGTAGGATGAAGAATATTGCCAAATATTGGTTTCACGTGTCGTAAACGACATGCTGAATGCCAAAATAGCCCACACTGACGAGCGCTTGGTATTGCGACATTTCCCCTGTTTGTCATTTCATGCTTACTGAGAAAAGTAGGTATGCTACCTACAGTACTAAATGAAATATTCTTAAAGGAAGAATTCGCAAGGGCTAGTGAGATTCCGTCGAAAAGGAAAGAAAAAACCTGGGTTTGATTCCTGTGTAACGTCCTTTTCCTGAGAGATAAACGTATTTTGGTCACGAAGATAATTAGTAATAATAATCTAGCCTCGTTTATTTCCCATCCGAATTTAATTCAGTTGTATTTAAATTAATAAAAAAAAACTTCTCTCCGGTATTTTTTTTTTTGAATTGGAACCCCGATGTGGGTATAGGCTTCCTCCAGGCTGTGCTAGTTTTGTCTGTCCTTAGCGTATCTTTTTGTGCTATTGGATTAAAATGTATAAACGGGAAGTCCGCAGAACCATGATGATCCAATAAAACAGTCAAGTAAAGGCATTCGTTTTTGATTTGCAAGTGCCTTACTACTATGTTCCCAAAGTATTTAATTGGGACATGGCCAGGGTGAATAGGCTTTTAGGAAGACGTATAAATTGTTAGACTCTATATTCTAAAAGAGAGTTCACGAAACATGTATACGTGTCACGGGTAAAAACTAATTTTATATTATGAAGCCAGTTTGAAGAAATGCAGACTGCGTGTCGGCGTAGCGTCATTGCAATATTGCGATGAGTCTTTTAAACTATTTATTTTTCTAGCTATAATTATAATATACGGTGAACAAAGCACTTGTTAAAAATAAATAAATATACATATAATTGCATATAAATATAATGTTATAATAACTAATATCAGAGAAGTCGTGATTTTCGTTTAGTAAGTGGAAGCGGAGTTTATTTTTCATTTTTTTTATTTCATTCGTGACAATTCTTTCGTTCTTTCTTTGATATATTATTATGTTTCCTTTCAGTCACCTTCGCGCTGTTGTTATCCATGTGCTTATAAGAAGTAACGTGATTTATTTGCCCATAATAGATCTGTCTTTATTGTAAATTTAAAAACTAGCCCTATCGCTAAACTAGCTTCGGCCAACACCTGAATCTAAAACTAAAGTGTTTCGGTTGCAAGCCTTAACTGAATAGTCGATTATTGCCCAGTAATTTTAAGTTTACATTTTGCTATGTTCCTATATATGAATATCGAGTGGAGCAATAAATGATTTTTTATTTTACCTATTTTTCTTACATCACACATTATTCGGGTAAATTATTAAAGTGAAACTTTCATTAATACTGGTAGTTTAATTAGTTTAATTTATTACACAAATTTTGTACACAGCCATCTTGACCATTTGTTGTTGGAGTACCTATTGCCATATATGAATAACAATTTTTCAATAATAAGTTATTTATTTAATACAATTACAATTGGTTCCTAAGCCCGTATTTCAGGACACCAGATGCAGAGATTTATAGTTTCATCCGTTTCTAGTTTTCTACGTCTTGTTTTGGTTCAATTCCAGGAGTTACCAGAAAACACGATAGGTGGGTGCTCGCGGGCCGCGCGGCTGACATTAGCAGAATGCTCGTTGATGGGCAGCGCGCCAGTGGACGCCTTAGAGGCGCTGCTGAGGAAGGTACAATTTCGCAGGCTGGAGATGGACCACGTTGAGATCGATGATGAGGGAGCGGTGAGTTGTTTGGATTCAGATTTATATCTAGGAAGATTAAACAAAGAGATAGTTAGACGGTGAAATATAAATTTGATATTTGATGGTCTAAAAATCTATACTAATAGATATATAAAGCTGAAGAGTTTGTTTGTTTGTTTGAACGCGCTAATCTCAGGAACTACTGGTTCGAATTGATAAATTATTTTTTTATTGAATAGACAATTTATCGAGGAAGGCTTTAGGCTACATAACATCACGCTGCGACTAATAGGAGCGAAGAAATAATGGAAAACAAATCAACGGGGACGAAGTCGCGAGCAACAGCTAGTGCCTTACATTCCTCAGTGTGGTTTTCCAGATAAACTATATCTAAACTGATTTGTTAGAAAATAAATAAATAAAATGTTTGAAAGGTATTGCAATTAAAGAAGAATAATCGATATTTCAGGAAGCCATATTCGACATGATAGAGTATTACGAGAGTGCAACAGCCGTTTGCATCAATGGCCCGAGGCAGTTCGGCATCAGGGGGTGGCAGGCCGCGTCCAGGATGATCAAGAAGGTATACATAGCATTCTAGTATGGGAACAGTATTGCTTCTATATCGCGCGTTGCGTGTGGGGGCTAGATGGAATATATCAAGAGCAAAAGCTGTTACGACGTTCTGTCTGTCTCGCTCTCTCTCATAAAAAGTAATAAATAATAAAAACTTTATTTGCCAAATGTTTACAATGGTTGACATGACGATATACAATTTACAATTTGCGAACAAAATCTTCGAAAGATGTCACAGCTGATCCCTAGCTAGATTATAAAGTAACCTGTGTTAAGGGATCAGTTCCTTCAAGTATACATTGGAGTATATTACCGCAGTCTTATTAAAAATAAAGGTTTGGCATTAACAAAGACACATTAGAAGTACTATAATAAATTTTGAGGAAATGTAAAGAAAAATAATATTAATAATACTAAACAAACAGAACATTAACGGCCACCACATGGTCTACCCAGTTGCGTCAGAAGAGTGTCCTCAAGGACAAAACAATCGTTGGGCAATAACTTTTTAATCTCTTTATATGGGCCCTTAAATTTCAGAGCTAACTTTTTTTTTAATAACCTTTGTACGACTTCGAGTAAAACTATCGAGTAATACCGTATGTGAGTACGGAGCTTTAGAGTCACAATGTGATTGTATTTTCCTAGAGCGCGGAGGTGTCGGAGCTGGAGCTGTGCGGCGGGCGCGTGGAGGCGGCGCACGCGCCGGTGCTGGCGCGCGCGCTCAAGCCGCTCGCGTGCCGACTGCGCGCGCTCTGCCTGCAGCGCGCCAGCCTGGCCGGCGAGCCGCTGCTGTGCCTCGGTAACTAGCTCGCTCGCTCTACTGACTCTACTGACTCTACCGTCTCTTCTAACTCTACCGTCTCTTCTGACTCTACTGACTCTACCGTCTCCTCTGACTCTACTGATTCTACCGACTTCTGTAATGACTTCTGACTCTATTGACTATGACTGATGACTGACTATTGACTGATCTTCTGACTCTATTGACTAACGTTTCTTCTGACTCTACTGACTCTACCGTTTCTTCTGACTACTAATTCTACCGTCTCTTCTGACTACTGACTCTACCGTCTCTTCTGACTCTACTGACTCCACTGACTCTATCGTCTCTTCTGAACCTTTTTGTAGCGTCCTTACTCGACTGCTACACTCTTTGGGTGTTGTAATTAAACAACTTCTTGCTAGGATATAAAATATATAATATTATTACTTGATATGACATGAGCTATGTGTGAGCACGCGCCATTTGCCTTGATAAACCGACGCGAACGAACTGATATTAAAATAATAAATTAATATGCGTGCTAATTAATGACTATGGAAAAAGATGCATGTGTACGATTTGGATCGTACACTTTTGATTGTATTTACTAATGTTTCTTGATTTATTTTGTTTGTTTTTATTGATTTATTAGAGAAGCAATTGAGACTTTTATTTTTAATTTATATGATGTGTTTATTTTGTGTGTTTGTGTGCGTACAGTGATAGCGCTCAAGTCGAACAGCAGCGTGCGCGAGCTGCGGCTGGGCGACAACGCGCTGACGCAGGCCGACGCGGCGCAGCTCGCCGCGCTGCTGTACTACAACCCGCGGCTGCAGCTGCTCGACCTCTCCAACAACCTCATACAGGTGCCTGCACACACACACATAGCTGTATAGTGCGCATTGGTAGAATCGCGCTCGTAATTGACGTATTGGTGCGAGAAAGACAACACGACTGGGACAACCAATCAACGCACCCGACGATCACGCGCCCCGCGCGCCGCGCGCCGCGCCGCTACCTCGATACCTTATTTTTTACTTCTGCGCAGGTTTCGTTCAGCGCTAAAGATTCGTGACGCGTACTATACACACAACGATAGATACTCGCATACATATACCTGCACACACTGAGACACACCTTAAACGTGTGATAGAGTGAGTGAAAAAGTGATAGTGAGACTGAGGGAGTGTGAGAGAGAGAGAGATACATATTGATAGAAGTACTGCGGCTATGTGTAACTATTGTATGGTAACAGCTATGTTTGTATGTCGTCAGGACGCGGGCGTGGGGCACATAGCGGAGGCGCTAGAAGAGCAGTCGTCGCACACGCCGCCCTCCGCGCCCGCCTCCCCCCTCTCGCCCCACCACTGCCCGCGTGAGTACACCGACATATGCCGGTTCGGACTTGGCCATAGACAAAACTATTGTGCCTTCCTTTGTTAACAAATCGAATAAATCTTACATAGTCATCAAGGATTTGATTAATTCAAAGTTTTGAAGCTTCATTAAACATGTTTTAATTTAAAGAGCTTGGTATAAGACAAACTAATATATTGAAGACTATTTTCTATTAAGAAAGAGCAAGTATCAGAGTTTCTTGCCGGTTGTTCTCTATAAAAATTGCCTACCAGTTGGTGGTAAATGATTGTTTGGTATTAATATTTATTGTTAATTTGAAAAGAGTCTTGTGTATATTGTTTTATTCAAGTGCTCTGCAAAAATAGTTAAAGCCAAGTCAAGCAAAAAGCAACACGGCCGTGCCATACTTTTCTCGAATTAATTCAGGCCATTTTCGACTCCCTATAACTTCGTTTTTGATAAAACTAGAATACTGAATTTTCAGTAACCGTGCAAGCATTGTAAATATTTATAGTTGTTTTCATATAATTTTCAGTGAGCGGCTACGAATCCCGAGGACTGGCTTTTCTGGTGCTGTGGAATAATCAGCTGACGAGGAATTGTGGACATCATCTGGCTAAAGTACTGGTGAGGACCGAAAACATTTAACAAACTTATAATATTTAGCATAATAGTATTTTACTGACAAAACTTTTTATGATGTACTAGCTGTTGCTCGCGACTTCGTCCCCGTCGGATCTATTTCTATTATTAAGGTATAGTGAGTCAATCTTAGAAGACAGACATATACTGTCGCGGACTTTCTTTAGATCATTTAAAGAGGAACAATTCTTTCATACATATTATTTTTGTATCTTAAACCGTTTTCGCAGCGCACGCAAAGGAAGCCCTCAAAGATGAATAATTTTCCCCGTTTTTTCCATATTTTCCATTATATCTTCGCTCCTATTAGTCGCAGCGTGATGTTATATAGCCTTAAGCCTTCCTCGATAAATGGTCAATTCAATAAAAAAAGAATTTTTCAATTCGAACCAGTAGATCCTGAAATTAGCGCGTTCAAACAAACAAACAAACAAACTCTTCAGCTTTATATATTAGTATAGATAATTACAATAATGTAGTTTAATATTAAATAATAATGTTGTATCCAGAATTATGATTGTGTGGAGCTTGTTACTTACCAATGTATTGGTTGTTTTAGCAATAAATGATAATAAGAATTTCAGATAAAAGCTTGAATTTTTTATATAATGTACTTTGAAAGATCCGTAAACGGCTAGTGTAAATCTTTTTTAAATCCAACTACGAGAATATAATTTTGATGTTAAATTTTATGCTCTACGACTTTCATATAAGGTATTTTTTCTAGTACTTACTGTTTCCCTAAAAATTTAAACAAAAGTTTTTTTTATCACAAGTTGTCGTGGATCTATTTTAGAAAACTTTCCCTAGTCGATTATGGATCTTTCAAAGTACATTATATCAAAAATTCAAGCTTTTATCTGTGAATTCGTATTTAAAGCTCTATTTTCTTGGACTATTATTTATCTTAAAAATAAAAATTAACCAATACAGTAATAACTCTAAGTGCTAGATTATTATTCATTATTAAAGTTATAAAAGAAAAATTATATTAGGTAACAGGTCTTGTTAAAAAGTAATGTCAAATTAAATTATAAAAAATAGGTGGTCAATTTAAGTGGTCATGAACAGTTTAGTATTTTTTTGAGCCAACCTGTTTTAAATTTATATGGAAAACAAATCAACGGGGACGAAGTCGCGAGCAACAGCTAGCGTTATAATATACAGTGTGTAACAAAACAAGTGTCTGATCCGAAAACCTCTTATACCGGTACTAGGTACTTATTTTGCTATCGTTTTGAAAAAATAACATACCTACTAAATTTATTTAAACAAAATAAAATAAACTAAGTAATTTTGCAAAATTTACATGGCAACACCATCTCACTTTCACGTGCTCTGCTAGCTATAGGGTCTATACGGTCTACGAACCATACGTGACTGGCCAGCTAATGTGGATTTCCTTGAATTTGTGTATATTTATCGCTAGAAACATAATCTTTACAACTTTATTGCATCGTGATTTTTTGGTTTAAATTTTTATTTTATTTTATTAGAAAATGTCTTTAGATAGAGAATATTATTACCCTTCAGGTTCGGACACATAGTTTGTAACACACTGTATATTTATTAAAATAAATAAATAATTATTGTACTGTAGTGTTGTAGTATTACACTATCCGGTTTAAGAAAAGTGGTAAAAAAAAATAATAAGGATAAAAATTTTAAATCCAATTTTTCATAGTTTTATTTCTTACAATTGTATATTCTTATTTTTTAAAAAGAGCGACTATCAGGGTTTCTTGCCGGTTCTTCTCTGTAGAAACTGCCTTCCAAACCTGTGGTAAATGTTTTGTAATACCATGACGATTCAAAAGTGTTATTTTATGCAGCCTAATTGAATAAAGATGCTTTTGACTTTGACTTTAGGCTAATTGTCTGAATGCACCCTTTATTTTTGAATTTTTAACACCCTGTATAATTGTCTGTACTTTAATTTCAGCGCGCGTCGCAATCTCTCTGCGTGTTGAACGTGGGTCGCAACGCCCTAGGTGCGGACGGCGCTAGGGCCCTGCTCAGCGGGGGCGCCGGGGCCCTCGCCTCGCTGGGGCTCCAGGCGGCGAGGCTGGGGCCCGACGCCGCCAAGTGTCTAGCTGAACTGCTCGCGCGCGACTGCCGCCTGCAGGTGAGAGGGAGATAGAGATATATTTCATGTATGAATATGCATATCTGACAGCGCCATCTAGTCCCACGCTAAGTAGAACTTGTGTTAGCAACTAGATAACGGAATCAATTACATATTATGTCATACTTTTCTTTTGTAAATACATACATACAATACATAGCAACACCCAGACCCCAGAAAAATACAAATGTAAACTACAAATATATTTTTCCGGTGTGGGAATCGGACCCACGACCCTTCGCGCAGAAAGCAGTTGTGCTACCACAAGACAAGCGGTCGTCAATAGATAGAGATAGTGCTGAAGTTGGTACCCGCTTCTAACTAGAAAGTTAAAAGTAAAGTTTAATTAATTAACGGTGGTATGAAATGAAAATATTCAGCGTTGTTAAATTGGATTAAATCTATACGTTGATAGTTCAAATCCGGCTCGAAGGACCATCAAAGGGTGGTTATGGTTTCGGGATTATTTAATGTGGTTATGAATAATAACTGCGGTGGATTTAGTTTTTATGGTAAATGAAGCTTATCAACTTTATTTACTTTACATACTTTTTATAGAAACTATCGGCAGTAAACTTAGCAGATACCGTTCAATGCATTTATATTTGACTTTGGAAGGTAAATTATTTTGGTTTTCTTTTTAGAGACTAGATCTACGCGACAATAAGCTGGGTGTCGGCGGTCTCCAGCTGATCTGTAACGCGCTCAAAGACAACAGAACAGTCACGCAAGTGGATTTGGACGATCCAGTGGTATGTATGTCTATGTAGTTGAACATTAAAACATTAATGTTAAATGTATAACATTAATAATTATCTTGTTAGTAAAGGGCAAATAGTGTAATGTTTAAAAAGCTTAAGTACATTGGGAGGAAGATGGTTGTGAACCTCGTTGTGAGAGATTACCATCCATGGAACCGAACGGAAGATACTTGACCAGTTGAACTTTTGATTGACTGTTCTCATAGCTCAATGGTCGATATGTTGTATATGTACAGTCTAGGGGTGTCTACAAACGATGTATGAACATGAACTCACCCCCCCACCCCCCTAGGAGCCGAAGCCGGCGGTGAGCGCGCAGTCGTGCACGGAGGCGGCCACAGCGGCGCGCCTCACGCACGAGATCCGCGCGCTGTGCCGCCGCAACGAGCCGGGCGGCGAGCGGCCCTTGCGCCGCATCAGCCTCACGTGTCACACGCCGCACGCGCACACCGCCGCGCTGCTCGCCAAGGTACGTGCCGCACGTGATTATGGGATCTCTTCCAGACAACCTGTGGAACAGCTTAAAGAATAAAAGAAGCTGGTGTAAGAAGAACTATTTAAAATTTACTACTTTACAACTACTACGTAAGGTTTATAGTAAGTAGGCGATTATTTGAAGCTTAAAACAAGTTAAAAATTCTAAAAACCATAGTTAATAGACACTAACATTACCATCGATGTTTCCAGCCGTGCAGCGAGGAGGAGCGGCGCGTGCGGCTCCGCTCGCCGGCGCCGTCGCCCGCGCCGTCGCCGGCGCCGTCCCCCGCGCCCTCGCCCTCCCCCTCGCCCGCCGGCAGCCCCGTGCCCGCGGGCCACGCGCACTCCAGGTTCTATGTGAGTATGAGAGAGTCAGAGAGAGAGTACAGGGTGTGGTCACTATACGTGATCATACATACGACACTTATTTATATACCTATACTTATACAGGGTGTAAAATTCTTAACTACAGAAAATTTAGAATGTGCACTCGATGATTCTGAATATTCAGTTTTCGGACATCCTGTATATACAAAAAAACTAATAAAAACTAAACTTAAATAAAGATTAAATTGCTGCAGTACAGTAATATAATTGTCCATTTTTTATGGTTATTTCTATACCTTCAGAATTATTGTTAAATGCACCCTTAAAATTTTCAAATGTCTTTTACACCATTTATATGAAAATATAAGCAAAAAGATGCCATAACCGCATACAATAATCTGTTGAAGCTTATAAACTTGTAATCTATACTAATATTATAAAGAAGTAAAGTTTGTGTGTTTGTTAAATTGTAAGGGGTAATCTCGGGATCTACTGAACCGATTTCAAAAAACTCTTTCCCCAATAGAAAGCCACATTATTGCTGAGTGTCATGGGTTATATAAAAAAGGTTTGTTAACATTATGCCCAACAAAGTGGGCTCGGGTCCGTTAGTAGATTATTAAGTTATAACTTTACTAATTTATGTATGCTATTTAAAATAAAACTATTCTTATCAATTCAAAATTAAATTTAATTATATAAAAAAAACCTTTCAGGTAACAAGAGTGACTCCGGAAAGAGACTCCTCTACGGATAGCTCGAGTCCCTCAACTCCCACCAGGCCCTACTGTGCAACTCCATCGAGATTTAAAGTTGTGCAGGTATGCAATTAGAAATCTCTTAAGAGATTATCATTAAAAGCAATGTCTGTTTGTATGTATGCTTAAATCTTTAAAATAATTCAATCTTTAAAGCAATGCATTTTTTTAAATCAGATTGAGTGATTCAAAGAAAGGTTTATGTGTATGATATATGCATAAATGCGGATAAAAGCTAATCCAGACTAATATTATAAATGCGAAAGTAAAGTATGTCTGTCTGTTTTTCCATCACGCTAAAACTGAACTGAACCGATTAGAACAAAATTTAGTATAGGCTAATTTTTTTTTAAATCAACCCCCGAAAGGTTGCGCGAGGGGTTGAAACTTAATAATTTTTCGCTTTCACGAACAACCCGCTGAACCGATTGTAATGAAATTTGGTACACAGATGGTCTAGAGCCTAAGAAAGAGCATAGGCTATTTTTTAACTAAAAAAAAAGTTAAAAGGGGTAGGGGGATCAAAGTTTATATGAAAGTCCACGCGGACGGAGTCGCGGACAGCAGCTAGTTATACTATTAAAAAATACGGGGTGTAAGACTGAAGTCTGAAAACTACCCTGATGCAGATATTTGAAGTTAGTTTTTAGTTTTCTTCCTATTCGATCAGCATGTATATCTCGATATCTTAAATATAAGAAAATGTATGGCAAAATAAATGTGTTGGTTAGCGCATAACTCACCACTTCATAGAATTAAAAAAAAAAAAACTCAACAACGCCTGGACCAATTTGGCCTATTCCTTTTCTTTAATTTTCATTGAACCTCAAGGATTGTTTTTACGGTGTGAAAAATTCGATTAATTGCCCTGAACATTACATAGAACAACGTCTTTCGTGTTCGCTAGTAAATAATAAATATGATTTATAAGAATAAAATGATTGTCAACAGGTCGCCGAGCCGCCGCAGATACAGATCCACCCCGCGCAGCCGCGCCGCTCTACTTCACGCTTCTCCGTCACACGCAACTACGACACCATGTATAATCCCTCCCCTTCTCCCTCGCCCTCCCCCACACCCCCGCCACCTACCCCACCCCCCACCGCTACTGAAAGAGTACCTGAAACTGTTAAAGACGATAAAAGTGACGTTAAAAGTGATAAAAGTGATGCTAAAGACAATATAAGTGCAGCCAAGGACGTTAAAAGTGATAAATTAAGTGTTAAAGATGATAAAAGTGATAAGACGAATGTTAAAGTTGGCGTTAAAGACGTCGTTAAAAGTGTGGTAGATGTAAAAAGTGAGAAAGAAACGGTTAAAGATGAACAAGTAACTTCGATAGATGTTAAAGTTGTTCCGTTTAGAAGTGAAAGTGTGCGTAACGATGACAGTGTACAGAAGATTGTTAAAAGTGAAAATAAGCCAGATAGTGCGAAAGGAGATCAGACAAATGTTAAAAATGATAATGTTGACGGACACATAGGTGAGAAAAGTTGTTCTGCTAAAGAAAAGTTAAAGAAAGATGCTCCCGTGTCAATAATCATTGACGATTTGGATAAATTGGATGTTGAAAAGAATGAAAATAATGAGAAACTGACCAAAAACGTTATTGGAACGAATGAATTGATTGGCTTAAATATAAAAGATACGGATATAGAAAAGAAAACGCAAGTAAATGTTAAAAAAGATAGCGTTGATGTTAAAAAGTCTGAAACGGACAAGCATAAGGCTGAATTAGCTACTAAAAGTGTAAAAAAAATCGAGAGTGTGGTCACTGAGATCGTATCAGAGATCGAGCCGCTCGAAGTGTTAATAAAATCTGAATCTGTGATACAAGGACCTAAAAATAAAACAGAACTTCCACCGATATGTTTAATAAGTTCTGGTGATTCCGAGACTGTTGCTCAACGAAGCGTGGGTGTTGAGTCTGACGTGACGAATATAACGGACACCGTCGAGGATGTGTTGGACCCTTTACGGACTTTATACAAAGAGGAACAACAAAAACGTGCAGTCGACAAAAGTTCTAAAGTGGCCGGAGACGCCAGTGTTGCAAGTGATAGAAATAAAGACGTTTTAAATGTTAAAATTAGCGATAATGTTAAAATAGGGGATATACTTACGCAAAGCGGCTTCAACGATAGGATCGAACAAATCTCGCACTGTGAAACAGTGAAAGACGTGGGCGATGATTCGATCGTTGAATCTGAAACTAAATTAGTTAAAAGTAACGTCGAAGTGACGGAGTGTGAGCGAATCGACGTAGAAGTCTCGGTCACGGTGAGGAGTGAAACGAATACTGTTAAAACCAAAGTACACAGAGACCAAAATGTAAATATAGGTAATAAGGAGAAAGGGGACGTAGCCATTAAACAGATAGAGGCCCTAACGGCAGACCTAGGTAATTTAATACAAGAGATGCACGATCTATCCACGAAGACACGAAATAAAGATGATTTAGTTATAGAAAATGTACCTGCTCGAGATAATGTAGTTTTAAAGAAGAATAAAAGCGAGTCTAGTTTGGACAGCCCCGATTTGGAAGTTTCTAGACTCATGCGCAAGCAAGTCAGTGCCTTCTGCGACAGCAGCTCCTCGTTAGAGATATCCGGCAGCTCCGTGGAGAGCTTGAACATGGAGGGTCGAAATCGACCCGTCATAGTCGAAACTACGGAGTCGAAACGGCAACAATTTTCGGCGGAGAGCAGTATGGAGTCGACCAGTGACGTTACACCAGTTAACTTGAACGTGTCTATTAGTTCCAATGAGAGCGTATCGCCCATAATATTTGGTGGTACGAAGAAAATCCACGATTCTCTTTCGAGTTTGGAAGCAAGCGTCAGTTCTATAGAATCCGCTCGCCACGAGAAAATGATGGTCACATCCGCGGATTCTGGGATAGAGCATTCGTTGAACCCGTCAGAAATCAAAGAGGATAATTCGTCAAACGAAGGCACGCTGACCAACAGTTCGAGTTTAAAAGACACGGTCAAAACATCCCAAGATACTCTCACATCTCCTAAAAGAACTTCCAGTTTGCTAGACGTTCCCGCTTTGAAATCAAAAGGATTAGAACGTATGAGGAAAATCTCATGGGTGGCGCCGTCTCCGAGCTTCAACATACCGCGAGCTGATCCGGAAAAAATCGAAAACAAATTCCCAACGAATCTCGAGAAGCTATTGAGTCTGTTCCAGCATCCGAGCAGTCTATTCTCGCGGACCACGTCCGAAGAAGATAAAAAATCGACATCAAGCACTCCGCCTAGAAAGGATTCGTCCCTAACCAGCTCATTTTGGTCGTGGGCGAGCTCTTCAGACAAATCTGACAAAGATGATAAAGACTGCGACAGTCTCTCCGAAGCGACAGACTCAACGCTATCAGAAAGGGTCCAAGTTTCCTTCGTAGACGAGTCGTTCTCAAGAAAATTGGACAGCAAAACCCCGTCTACAGACACGGAGAACACGCTAAGCGAATTCCAAAGCTTCCCCAACACCGGGGAGAGCGCCGTTACCGATATAACCACCGATGAAAAAATAGTACAAACAGTAGATGTAAGTAAGAGCGATGCCAGCTCGCAAGCCACGTGTGATATACTAGATCTCATTGTGCCCAACGAGAGCCCGGAAAGCGAGAAGATAGATAAGGCAGATGACGCCAAAATCGTAGTTAAGTTAGACAAGAAATCAGTGGAAGTCAGGCCTAGGACTTTCGCGTCCGTGCTTAAGTCGTCCGGCTCAGAGAATTCGTTGGAGAAACACAGCCCGGACGCCGGACAGCCCGTCGATAAGCTCCCCAGCAAAGTTATCAGAGGCATTAAAGAGAACATAAGCCCAGAGAATACTATAACAGCTAGCATGTCCACGAAAGCTTTGGCACATGAACTGACAGACCGGCAAGTGAAGAACCAGCCCATAGTTAGCACGATATGGGAGATTCAGACGCCGTTGCTTGAGAAAAGCGATGCTAGAAACGAGGATGTGAAACCTCAGAGTGATTTGGCGCCGATCGCTAACATAGATGAAACTTGCGACGTAGCAGCCGATGATTGCATACAACTAGCTTACATAGATGACGTCAAAATCGATGACGAAAACAAATTCGTCAAAGAGCTAGGAACGGTTGACGTCGCGAAAGACGCCTTATCCTATCTGGAGTACGGACAGAAAACGCCAGACAAACAGTTTGAAGTCAAACCCGAGTGTCTAGCTCAGGAATTGAAAGACGCAGAGAAAGAGAAGGAGAAACTGGTCGATCTCTCGCCGGAGCTGGTCGTAGATGAAGCGGCAGAGTTGCCAGATTTCGCGGATTTGAAGGGCAGGAAATGTTCCCCCGTCATTCCGGAGCGCGCGAAAATAAAGAAATCGAACTCTCTAGAAGACCTGACGAAGACTAGGCTAGAGAAAGAGAGTCCTAAGATGAAAACTATAGCCTTCAAAGTGCCAGAGAGCACAAACCCTAGAGACATACCAGAGAGACGTGGTAAACTGCGCTCTAGAAGTGGATCCAGTCCGAAGTCATTGCCAGAAAGCTTGAACAAGCCATGCCCGTTGTCCAAAATGGACAGCATTCTCAGTAAAAAGAAGAAAAAAGTGTCTTCTTTGGGCAAGATGGCGCGCGACTCTCTTCTCGCGTTAAACATGAGTGAAGATGAGATAGCGGAGTTTAGGAGATCCTACAAACTGACGTCAGTCGAGAGTTTAAAGTCTTTGGAGTCTGTGTCAGAAGACGCCAATTCTCAAAGTGGGACGTCCATAGACTCCAGATGTAGAGCATGCCTCCGAACTAGCCAAGAGAGTCTCATGTCACTCGACTCTATAACGGAAGATTGTCGATGCTCAGAGTTTTGCGAGCGACGCGCTCATTCAAATAGATAAATTAAAGCTTAAACGGGTAGAGCTTCGCTTAGGAGGTGTATAATAATAGTATTATTGTATAAATGTATAAATACATATTTTATATGCCGCGACACGACCACGGACTATACTGAAAGTATAACAATTGAGGACTAAGTTTTCGAAAGTTGAATGAATAAATAAATAAATAGAAAATGTTTTCCACACCTGCAATCGCGTATGTTAAAATATTTATATAGAACGGAGCGTCGAATTGATGCGACGTTATTCTCATAAATAAAGTATATGCAATGATTATGTAACACGTTGTTCGATTGATATGTTTTTTGTTCGTAGTTTTGAGGGTGAAATGTTTTTTGAAGGGCGCGAGTTTGGAACTGGTCTGGCGTTGAAAACCTTTTTGTTAGCGCTGATATTTTATTTTTTATTTCAATGTTTGGTACCAATCGTATACCTTGTCATTTTAATACTGAACTTTGAACGTAAATTGTACCTAAAATAATAACTTTATTATTAACAAATATATAACTAAAAAATAAATTAATACACAGCATCAGTAGAAATCAAGACTTTTAAACGCAGCCTTATCCCTAAAAGTAATCTCTGACAGACAAACTGCGTTAAAAAAATGTATCACGATTTTTTACCAAGAATTTTTTTTTTCTAAGAAAATGACTCAATAAAGTAGGAAGTTCTCCAATAGGATTATTAAAGTAAATTTTATATATGCAATAAGGAATCGTGCAATAATGCGATCGAAATTTAATTAAGGTTGCAAAACAATTGATTATTATGTATAATATATGTTATACATGTATACAGGATGTTCAGAAAGTAGTGTCCGATCCCTGAACCCCTTATTATATACCGGTAGTGGGTCCTTATTTTGCTATTGTTATGAATAAAGAACAAACTTGATTAAAATACATTAAATTAACTAAATTTGCCCTTTAACCGCATTAACCGTTTCCATGCTAATGATGCCGCACAGGCACCATATAAATCTTTTGCGTATGGCGTATGGTGCCCGAGAGGATACAAAATGTAAGGATGAAAAGTTTGTGAAAAACACTGTCGCACGGAATCTGATAAATAAACATGGTTTACGTCTTTGAAGTGCGAGAGAGATAGAAATGTAGGTGTGTTGCCAGTATTTGAGAATTTCCTTGGATTTGCGTAAAATTTTCACTACCAACAGAAAGTTGAAAACGTTATTACTTTGTTATTTTTACATAGATTTTTATTATATTTCATTTGAAAATGTTTTTAGGAAGAGAATTTTACCCTCCAGGCTCGGACGTAAGTTTCTAAACATCCTGTATATAGAAGTGCAATAGAAAGAAATTAAGTATGCGTTCGACGAGAGATCACATAGCGTTGTCTTTAAATGGTCATTTATTAAGTTAAAATAAAAAATATATATTCAACTATGCTACATATAGTAACACTTGAATCGTCATGGTATTACTATATAAGGGTCTATAAGTCATTATATATTACTCAAAAAATATAACTCGTCGAAAATATAAACAGTTAAAGTTTCAAAAAGTAAGTAGATATGAAAATGACAGCTTTTTCGAGCGGGAACAAAACAAAGATAACGATGACGTCACTTGTGTTTTGAAAATTTGCGAGAACATTTTAAAATCGATTTTTTTTTTTAAAGATTAACTATTTAAAGATATCTACTTAACCGTGATAAATTAATGTAATTATAATATTGCTGTTTTTGTTGCAATAGAAATTACAAAAGACATAATATATACATATATATAAAGGGTATTTTGAACTAAAAACTTATCAAACTCAATTTAACTGAGTTAATTTGAAATTTCTTAATATCCGTTAAAAAACGTGTAGTACAACGCCGTGTGAACTCACATCTATATAAATATATACATATATAAACAGGTCACGGTTTTTTTTTCAATAAAAAATTAATGTTTCGGTATTTTTATAATATATGTTATGAGTGGTATAAAACATAGCTCTGAGTTAGATATATCGAATGTTGGAAAGAGACGCGTCGACTTATTTTCATAGATTAAAATTATTTATTCCGTAAGATACCTAGTTTTTCAATTAAAGCATTGTTTCGCATAATGCGGAATAATGCTTAACGTTGAACGTTTTAGCTACATCTTTCGTCATTCATATAACGAGAACTCTCAAAAGTACTAAGTAGTGCTTTCGCTTGATGCGTGCAATTACACGTGCAGTGACAGAACATTAAATGTTTTTCTTTAATTTGACATTGATTAAAATGTCGCACTATGCTCTGTTATTGAAAAACTAGGAAAGACAACTTTACATGTCAGCACTTTAAAGTATAGGTTTGATTGCGTCAGATTCAGCTACATATGTTTTTTGGAAATGTTATTCTTTTAAAAATATTAAAAAAATGTGCCTATTTTATATGTACATTTTGATCTTATCTAGTTGTTGGAAATTTCGTCTGCGCTCTCTTGTTATTTTGATAATCAAATCGCTAATCTAGTTCTATAGAGTCATAAATGTCCCCATCTTAAATTTTCACTAGAGCGTATTAAAGATTTTTTTTTTCATATATCGCACCTTTAGCATTAAAGTGACCTAATTAAAAAAATCCTGATTTTGACTTTATATCAAAAAAGGACGTAAAAC
Organism: Eurema hecabe; assembly: GCA_026213755.1. Taxonomy (NCBI): domain Eukaryota; kingdom Metazoa; phylum Arthropoda; class Insecta; order Lepidoptera; family Pieridae; genus Terias; species Terias hecabe. Next base: position 5,080,235 of record JADANM010005620.1, read on the forward strand.
TACAATGTTCATCGATTTAAATTAAATCACACACCGATTTTGGCGTAGAAAGCTACATAACGTATACATCGGTCTCTTTCACTCCCCTCCATTTACCGTGTTTCATGTAAACGTTCAAATCTTTGTGTAACGATTCCCAAAAAATCATGTTTTCTAATTAGGTCACTACAATTCTAAAGGTGCGATATTTGCACTGAATGCTATAACGACAGTGGCGCTCTAACGTGTAGTTGTTGAATTAAAAAATAGATTTTTAAGTACTCAATGCATTATTATTTTGGATTTTTGGACATTTGTGACTTTTAAGAACTAGATGTGCGAAATGTTGGATATGTCTTGAAGCGCATCTAGCTTCAAGCCTATGTGATGTTTGTCAGTCGTCATTTATAGATAAGAATCGTGCGAGAGAGATAATGATATATGAAACTGAAAATAGCCGATGGTCTCTTTCCAATTGCCGATACACTTTCTGTATCACCAGGTTTTTGATTCTTACCATGCATATTAAACGTTTCGGGTAATATTTTATTTATAAAAACGGCTTTTTGAAATTAGAACGTTTTTTTTATTTTATTTTGTAATCTGTGAATAAAGTTGCCAGGTTAATATAAAAAGAATAAGAAGGCAACATCGCTATAATAAGCTGGGCTTATATGTATTTAGTTACGTCCGTGCTTAGATTATTTTTTTTTAATTGGTTGTTTGTCGTACTTAAAATTTTTGTCTAAATTTATTTAGAAATTTCTCGATTTAAATAATTATTACAGATTAAAAATCCCGATTTATTTATTAATATTGGAAGTGTTTTAGAAGTCGTTCATGAAAACCTCAAAAGCGACTTTACAGATTTTCATGCGGCTTTCAGAATTCAATAGAATGATTTTTGGACTCAATTTTAGTGTAAACTGCAAGCGATTGTACTAATGTGCCGAATTCTGAATCGCGCTTACGATATTCGTTGGAGACGAGTATATATACGACTTGTCGACATCTCCCATTGAGGGCTAACGGCCAGTCAGTGAGACTGGTCGAAGATCCTTCCTTTGCTTCAGAGGAGGGTTATAGTGCGCGTCATTTATGTTTAGCGCTGGACGAGAATAGCTGCGCATCGGTAGAATCGCGCTCGTAATTGACGTATTGGTGCGAGAAAGACAACACTATGGGGAACCAATCAACGCTCGCGCACCCGACGATCACGCGCCGTCCCCTCGATACCTTATTTTTGACTTCTGCGCAGGTTTCGTTCAGCGCTATAGATTCGTGACGCGTACTATACATATCCCTACACAAAGTAGTAGGTAATGAATAAATCGCGATTCATATCGGCTGTAAATGTAAATTATTTTAAAAGGTAAATTAATTCAATTGGTCTCTTAACACTGCTAGGAACATTTCAATATGTTCGCATTGTAATTATTTTTGTAAGTTTGATCATAAGGCACGGTGACTGCTTTGCGATTTGAAGCAACCGTTAAATTTCACCCGCGTATTTTTCGTTTCCGGGGAGAACCGGGGTTTAAAGTATCCAGGATATCATCTTATTCGTGGACCTGACAGTGGGTCCATATCTTGCTATTGTTTTTAGAAAAAAAAAATGAATTAAGTTTGCAACACTTCCTGTACTGTAGGTGTGTTGCCAGTATTTGTGAATTTCCTTGAATTTACGTAAAGTTTGCAATAAAAACATAATCTTTAAAAATTTTATTACACTGTTATTTTGTAAATATAGATGTTTTAATTTTATTTGGAAATGTTTTTAGTAAGAGAATAAATATATCCTTCAGACTCGGACATAAGATTCTTAACACACTGACATATACAAGTTGTGACCCGCGGCTTTATTTGAAAATATTAGGATTTTAGAACGATTCTAAAATCCTAACCTAACCTATTCTACTAATATTATAAATGTGAATGTTTGTGAGAACATATGTATGGGTTTATGTTTGTTTGTTTGTTGATTCGTTCACGCAAAAACGGATGGACTTAGTATGTACATAGATGATACCCTCGATTAACATAGGATACTATATATACCGGTATTGCCCCGGGAACGGGAACTACGCGGGTAAAACTGCGGGACACATCTAGTTAAAAATATATTTAAAAAGACGGTTGCATACACCTCGCAAAGCAGTCAAAACAGATCTCTTGGGTCTTAACGACGCAGTACTTCTTGAATGCCATTATTTTCTAATAAATACTATGATATTATATTAAATAGATATGTTGGAAGCGCGAAATTTTGAAGACGCAAAAACATCCTAATTAGGACGTCTAACCTTTAGGTGATTGGTTGTTTGGTAATTTACATTAACGCTTAACTGACAAAACTGTTGTTTTCTTGTTTCTTGTTGGTTTTATAGGTAGTGAATTGTAAAATGATAGAAAGCTATGTGTGTGTGATGCCGCTACCGTGAGGAACACTTTTTTCGGTACATTTGTACGGGTATAACATATCTAATTAATATAAAATCATTTAATAAATAGGTATTTTTAAACGAGAATTAGAGATTATTTTAAGAGTCAAGAGTCTTAAGTATTGTTATTAATGAATAAAGAATTTTATCTCTAACCCGAAAATGTATTACGCTAATGTGGAAAATTGGAACGCATTTTGTAGGAGAATATTATTTGTGTCCACAGCTTGAAATGTGGTAAATTTACTTAAAAATGGACTTTTACTCCTCTGTATAAAATTGACGTAATTATTTATGTTTAAGAAAAGAGTTTTTATTCAAATCAGTACAAAGGAGTAAGAGTTTGACGTTTAGACGTGGCGTTATTTTGTATGTCAAAGTTTTGGCGGGGAGTGTCAAAGTGACAGGCCGCCATCTTGGTATAAATATTGTAAATAGCGCATAGGTTACACGTGACGCGTATGGGCGGTTGTTTTATAATTATTATGATTGAACGCAACGCAGGCTTGTTTTCGTGTGATAATGTAATTTCGAATAAATGTACAATTAAAAATTTGAATTTATATCTTGTGTTATTTCTGGTCCTGATCCTTTTATTGCTATAACTACACGGGATGTAATGTTTATGAGAATGTATGAATGTTGTTTCCTTTATCCTGACAACTTCTAAATGGATTCTAATAATTTAATTACATTTATTAATAGGCACCATATTACATACAAAAATGTAATATTACAGATCAAATGTTATACATTACATAGAATTAAACAGTCCTGTCTCCTATCTGTCCCTTATACACTTAAATTTTTAAAACTACGCTACCGATTTTCCTGCAGTCTTATCAGATAGAGTGAATCAAGAGGAAGGTTTATGTGTATAAATCTTCGATTATAACATTTCCAAGAAAACAGAAATATGGTAATAAACTCTAATGACAGATCGCAGAACATTAATAAGTATTTTATTAATGTTTAAAGTACCCATTTAATGGGGTCCTATTACTACTAATTAATATTCCGTAGCTATAAAAAAATATTACTATGATAATGAAGAATGCGTTGCCTGATTATACTCAGTAAGTATATATTTTTGTTAAATAAATATTAAATGGTGCTGACTTAATTGTTAGTATTCGATAATTTCTGACCTGTCTTCAATGAAAAAATTCAAATGTTTCATCTTTGTATAATTTATAATCATAATAGTTTATCGACGCGGTTGTACCCGCGTTGTTGGATGAAACTGCACACGGTGTGCAAATTTAATTTAAAATCGGTTCAGTAGTTTAGAAGTTAAAAGCGGACAAGCAACGTGCCACGTAATTTGTATATTAATATTAATTAAAACTAATATTTTTATGTGCTAGTTTTTTATCAAATCATGTCAAAAGGAGAAAGACTGAAATAAACATATTTTATTTTATTTATTTATTTAAAATAATAAATATAACATTTGATACAGGTTTGTTTCTCGCCACCGAACAACAGCAAAACTATGATACGGAAAACCAGTCTGTCAAAAAGGTTTTCGACAGACTTTTTGAGAACATGGGGGTTTACGCCGAAGAGGCTAACGTGAGGGTAGGGTCCATGACCAAATACCGGGGCGAATACGAGAGATCAGCGCACTTCGAAATGGGATATCTTATGAACGAAATTTTAGAACGGTAACTCAACCATACATACTTGTATGGTAGGAATACTTTCCTAGTTTTTCATAGTGCTCAGCGGCGCACATTGCCGTATTATGATGAAGGTAATGGAATGTGAATTAGTTTTAGAGAGACTTCGCATTATGCGAAGCGTTGTTGTAGTTGAAACATTCAACATTAAGCATAAGGCTGCTGTGTTCTAGAGCTATAATTGGAAAATTAGGACTACCTCACTGCCGAGAAATCGACATTTAAAAAGAGACCATCGTATAAATTCGTCGTATTATTTTTTTGCGTTCTCTTGCGAGCACATTCGCTTCGTTATGTAATCATAAAAGATTTTAGATAATCAGTGTTTTTTTTAATTACATATAGGATAAACGAGCAGGCGACCTAAGGGTGCGTGATGCACGCATCAACATTCGCGGAGCTTGACAGCTCTGGAATATGTTGCCGACATTTTATAAAGATGTACGCCGTCGTGCGAAAGAGATGTTTATCTATAAAGCTTTAATTTGCCGGTGGTCTCTTTCAAAACTATAGAATAGAGATAAATGTAAAACCAACAATAAAAAAGAGATAGTTTTGTCAGTTACACGTGAAGGCACCGGCAACCAATCAACTAAACCTATACCATATAAATTTAATATAACATCATTGGGTGTCAATTTCAAACACAGCTTGTATTTGAAATTTGGCAAGTATTCGAACGTTGTTAGACCTAGCAAATCATTTATATTGTTTCAGCTACCGCAAGCTAATATTCAGTATGAAAGGACCAATAGACGAGAAAGCACGTTCCAACTCACTCTTCACAAACCTTAAACGCGTCGAATACGTGCAAAAACTCTTCCTTGAAATATACCACCTTGTGAACATGATGCACGAGATAAATAGGAAATATAGATCAATGCTGCAACAAGAGAATCGGGCGTTAGGCCCCGCGAAAGAGGTGCAACTGGATATCCTGGATAAAGCGGAAGCAATGAGAAAAGAACGAGAAAGACAGAGGAAGAAGAGAAGGAAGTGGTTGCAGAAACAGAGACAGATACTCCTCTTGGGGCAGCTGAAGGCTGTAAACAAAACTAAAGGTAGCAAATGGTGGCCCATAGACTACGGTTGGGAGATCGATTATTATTGGAGATGAATAATAAAAAAATATAAGTAAAAGAGTTTTTATTTTTATCTCACCCTAGTAGAATCATGTTTAAAATTAATTTAATTGTCATTCGGTTATGTAAATTATTAGTAATTTGGAGA
>JADANM010005620.1:5107405-5137232 GCA_026213755.1 Eurema hecabe
ACAACTGCATTTGTTATTATTATTATTTTCTTCCATACACACTTAATATGTTATATACTTTATTTTGTAACTGATTAAACATATATTTTATATAAATAAATAAATGTTTCAGGACATTTATATACAGCGCCATCTAATACAAAATAATAATAAAATAAATAAAATAATTGTTTATTACTGTTATAAATACAAAATGAAGAAAATACAATAAAATAGATAAACAGGAAAATAACAGCAAAGGGGGAGGGCTCATCTAGTCCCACGCTAAGCAGAATCTTGTGTAATGGCAACTAGATAACGGAATAAATTACATATACTTACTATTCTTTTGTAAATACATACATACAATACATAGCAACACCCAGACCTTAGAAAAATACAAATGTAAATTACAAATATATGTGTCCGGTGTGGGGATCGAAAACACGACCCTTCGCGCAGAAAGCAGTTGTGCTGCCACTGCGCCAAGCTGTCGTCATAATATTTTTATGTACCTATTCTAAATATCCGGAAGATTTGTGTCGGAACCGTTTGTGACATGATTTGTATGTATAGTACGCGTCACGAATCTTTAGCGGTGAACGAAACCTGCACAGAAGTCAAAAATAAGCGTCGGGTGCGCGAGCGTTGATTGGTTGTCCCAGTCGTGTTGTCTTTCTCGCACTAATACGTCAATTACGAGCGCGATTGCGCAGCTACCTACCGTTAAGCGCTAAACATAAATGACGCGTACTATAACAGGCTTATGAAAAACAGTCTTTACTATCTTGGAAGCCTGGGTAAGCTATACTAATATAATAAAGATATGAAGTTTGTGTGTTTGTTAAATTTATTATTACAAATATATCAATTTGCGACGTCTCGTGGTAAATTTATCAACTCAGGAATATACAATCGTAAGGTTCTAAATGGTTCGACCAATTACAGAAGAGCTTTTAATTTAACGCTTTTTTTTTAATATGGAAAATAACACATTGCTCTCTGATTGGTTGACGATGACAGTTATTCAATTAATTCACAGAAAATGTGGTCGTAAAATAATACTATACAATTTATCTCCCGTTCAGCGTCCTACTTGTTATCTTCCGATGACAGATACATTACATACACATACTTTTAATATTCTTTTCCAATGTAGGGATCGAAACCACTTTCCTTGACGCAGAAGGCAATTCTTACCACTTCACCAAGTGGACTTTTGCCTTATTACGAAACCGCAAATCTTCTAAAGAACTATCAGAGTCTCTTGCCGGTTCTTCTCTGTAGAAACTGCCTTCCAAAAGATGACGATTCAAGTGTTACTATACATATAGTAACACTAGGCTACATAGCCTAGTTGAATAAAGATATGTTTGACTTTGACTTACCTATTACAGATACAACGTACAAACTATATCACGCCGATAAGATACAAGATGAGCACAAGGGCACTATTGGGTACGAGCTAGGAATGATCGCGGCTGGAATCCTGGAGCGGTTTCTGTATATGCTCAAGCTGTGCAGAAAATACGCTAACATCCAACGTTTGGTTAAGGAGGTGACTACCGTTGAAGAGTTACTAACCGCTGTGTATAGTATACGTAAGGCGATTTTTATATTATTCTATGAAGTGATGAGACGAGCTGGACGTTCTCCTGATGGTAAGACAAACGCCAACAGAACTTCGCTCTGGGCAGGGTGCACCACAACGACGCTCCCCACTTTGAGTCACAAGATGTTCTGCGATGGTATTTTACAAACGAATTTAAAGTTAGGTACCACACGCTCACAGAAAACTAACATAGATGTAGCTACTTAACTCCGGATTTCTATGAAAGACCCTGTTTTGCTTGTTTTGGACGTTTAGTGTTTCTTCAACATAGGGGGCAAACGACCAGACGAGCCATCTGATGGAAAGTGGTCATCATCACTGAGCGCGGACAGTTCTTGAGAGCTCTGTCTTTCTAGACACGTGTTTATACTTATTTGGCTAGCCTGTAAGCATGTTTCAGTAAGCGACCACGAAGATGTACAGTCGTGGTGCCTCACGTGCCTCACGAGTCACGACGGTACGTAGGACACTGCGTTACCGACATTTAATAAAAAAACGAATTAGTGACAAATGGAGATATAGGAAAATAGTGAGCCAGTGGTGTCTGATGGTAGACGCTAGTTTTCTGGTGCTACCACCCCGGGCAAGCTGGCACAATTCAGCCTAGTGTGATGGCTGTTATTATGTCTGTACCAATACATTTTATCTTTGCACATTCGTTTCTGTTATTTCTGCTTCTGTTATTCCGTTAACAATGATAGAAGTCCTATTGAATATAAGAAAATTTAATTACAATCCACTTAAATTAGAATCCAAATTTTTCATACCTTCATAAATAATGCACCTTCCAAATTTTCGGATAAAGGTCCTTTTCACCTTGTAGAGGAAAAGTGCTATAATCATATTTCAGAGGGAGCCTACCACGAGATCCAATTGGAGAGGACGATGTTCTATCAGCTCTTGGAGAAGCATAAGGGTATAGACCAGAAGAAGGAAAGAGAAAAGAAGATCAAGAAAATGCTGAAAGGGAATACAGCTCTTCCACCGGATGTGGCCATGTGGGTCGACAAACCTGATACATATGCTGGGGGAGGTTTAGGTGGTCCAGGATCTAGTAATGTCGCAGGTCCTGGCATACACCCTGCTGCGGGAGCGGGTATGCGATCAGGGTCTGGTCGAAGAGCCATGAAACCGCCTGGGGTTTGGGCACCACCTGAAGAGACCTTCGGTGTTAAGAATGACAACCTTGTGTTGTAGATATTAAAACGTGTGAATACGTAAATAAATAAATATCAAAAAACCGTTTTTTGCAACATTTGACCTTGAATTTTTTCCTTCACATTTCTCCCCGTCCTTGTCACAGGTTGTCACATTTTTATAACGTCACACATGTTTTAAATTTATGTATGTATTTAAAAATAATCGAGAGAAAACAGCAATTTTCATTTATTACTTATTTTTATTAAAAAATAAATTAATAAATAAGTAAACTCGTATATTTTTAAAATTAAAAAAAAAAATCTTAAATTTTAATTCACATCCAAGCTTTGCGTTTTAGTATTTTATAATATTTTATATTTTAACATGTGACGTCACAAAAGTATTGACCCCCCATGCCCCTTGTCACACGATGTCACATTTCGGTGATACCCTCGCTCCCCATTAACGTGTGACGTACTTTATGGATGGCCCCTAATTAGGCTACGATATACCTTAGGCTACGATACGTTTATGTGTAATAGTTTTTGATTTATGAGGGGGTCAAAAGTGGCTCCAAATGATTAGTGTAACACACGGTTCGGCTCACCAGTTCTGTTTCTTGAATTTCGCTTGACACGCTACCAAGTGTCTATAATCAATAATAGGGATCAAAAGGAAACCTCCCAGCTTGAGACCGAAGTTAGAAACCGCGGAGTTTTTCAGACGCTCCTGGCGCTATGATACTTAGTGAACTTTTAATATTTTTTTTTTTCAACAAATAAATATTTTGTATGCAAAATGTGGGTATGTGTGTGTGTGTGTGTGTGTGTGTGTCAGTGATGCTATAAAGTAAAAGTCATAAATATCTATTCAACTAGGCTACAAATGATGAGACATTTACTTTTTTTATATAATATGAAGAGGGGAGACGAGCTGGACGCACTCCTGATGATAAGAGTAACGCCAGCCCATAGCCAATGCAGTGCTACCCGGAACTTTGCTGTAAAGCCCAACTCCGGGCAGGGGTGCACTACACCGACGCTCCCCACTTTGAGTCATCAGATGTTAAGACTCATTAGCCCAGTAATCACCTGTTCTGTTTCCGTACCACCAGGTTGCAGACAGAGTGTGCTATTTAGCAATAACGTTGCGTTTTTTTCATACTTATTGGTGCTTTTATATTGATATCCTATTTTTAATAAAAAAAAATTAAAATACCATTTCATTGGTTTATTTATTTATTCTTTGTTATGATATAGCTTTTTTAAACAAACTTAAGCTATTGGAAATGTAAATGGCGGCCTTATCACTAGAATTACAAAGTACAACATTAAGAATAAGTATATTAAATACATCATTTATGGACAATACAAGTATACATACAGACAGACTACATAATAATAATAAACTACGCTGAATTAAATAATAATTAGTTTATATTCTATACAGTATATAATATATGTAATAGTATAAGGCATATCGCCGTCGGATTTTCTCTCCTTTTCTCTTTATAATAATGGGTTGCCTGGAAGAGATCACTCGTTAGTGATATGGCCGTCTGTTACAAATGTTGTATCCAATGAAATGTTAATGTTGTATATTGTAACTAAGAGTGAATAAATAAATAAATAAAGTAATTAAGGATTGATATAATACACATAGGGTACGGAACCCTTCGTGATCGTACCGACTCACACATGACCGATATAATGTCATAAAATTTTATTCTATTAAGAGCTGAGATGAAATTTTCATTGCATATTTAAATTGTAATTGAACGATAAAATTACTTTAATAAATTTAATGAACGCTTATTTCATTTTCACATAAATTTACTTACTTAATAGTTGTCAATTAATGCAACAATTCAATATGAAAGAATAATTTGAAAAAAAAAATGAAGTTATCTATTTTAATATACGACGGTGAGCTTTCGATTAATCTACTTAAAGAATAAGGTTTCTCAATATGACGTTATAATTTTTTCTTTATGTGTGTTCCCGAATAGCTATTACTGGTAATTACTATTGGATAGGATATAAGAAAGTCAGATTCTTATGACCTCTGAGAATACGTACATAAATCGACGCTTGACGCAGTGGTAGCTTTTTTTTATAAGATGAAGTGGGGATTCGAGCTTGACGCACTCCTGATGGTAAGAGAAACGCCAGTCCATAACCAATGCAGTGCTTCCCAGAACTTTGCTCCGGGCAGAGGTGCACTACATCGACGCTCCCCACTTTGAGTCATTAGATGTTAAGATTAGCCCAGTAATCTCGCTGGCTACAGTGCCCTTCAGACCGGAGCACAGTGACATTCGCACATTCCTCAAGTGATTTCTGCGTGAAGGGTCGTGGGTTCGATCCCAACTCCGGAAAATAGTTGTAAATTATTCTGGGTGTTGCTTTATGTATGTATATATGTATGTATTTACTCATAAAATACATGTTTATTTAATTTATACGACATTTTCTTGCCGGAACAAGCTCTGCTTAGCGTAGGACTAGATGGCGCTGTATAAAAGCGTTCTGAAGAAAATCTATACTAATATTATAAAGAAGTAAAGTTTGTGTGCTTGTTAAATTGTAAGGGGTAATCTCGGGATCTAATGAACGGATTTTTAAAAATTCTTTCAACAATAGAAAGCCATGTCATTGCTGAATGTCTTAGGCTATATAAAAAAGGATTGTTAACATTATCCTCAACGAAGTGGGCACGGGTCAACTAGTATTTAATAAAAATAAAATTTTCTTGCAGTCCTGATAGTATTGCCCTATGTGTGGTCTGAAATACCACAGTTCATGGAAGAAATAAAAAATGATTTGTCTGTCGAATTGTATTCCAGATTAGACGAGGAAAATAAAGGTATATAGTTATTTTAGTTAACATTAGTGACATTTTTTTTATAACATAGGGGGCAAACCAGCAGGCTCGCCACCTGATGGTAAGTGGTCATCGCCGCCCATCAACACTCGCAGAGCTTGACAACTGCCGACCGAATCGCATTATGCACTTATATATTGTACTACCCGCGTCGTTCCCGTTCGCGGAACTATACCGGGATGCACAGTATCCTATATTATAATAATCATATATGTTATCACCTATCTACGTACCAAATTTCAAAGAAATCGGTCCAGCCGTTTTTTCGAGAAAGATTAACAAACAAATACGTAGTAATAAACAGTAGCGAAAAATTGAATGCGTATTTATAAAAAAAGATCTTCCGAATAACCCGAAGATAACTCTTTTCCATGTATATTTGTCTACTAGCCACCCGCCCCTGCTTCGCTCGCATATATTATGCATGTATTGTACATATCGGAGCAGATGGACGAAAAAAATATTCAAGATAGTGAAAACTATTGCAATATTAGTTAATTAGTCGAACCTCCTTGGTTTATTACAATGTTTAAAATTTAAATTCAAACTTAAAAGAATTGTGTGGCATTTGTTAGTTGCTATAAAAAACGTCAGCATTGTGAAAATAATGATATTGGATAATTCTTATTCGAGCTGAATATTCGCCGTTCTTATGATACTCTGAAGTTTTACTTATTACGAACCTTAGAAAGAACCGTCACGAAGCAAACAATCACTACCTCGGCATCACTACAACTATTACGACGTCACTCTCTGCGACATACATATAAACCTTCCTCTTGAATCATTATCTATAAAAAAAACAGCAAGAGAATCGGTTGCGTAGTTTTAAAGAAATAAGCATACATAGGGATTAGACCAGTGCCAAAGCCTACATAAATGGTAAAAAAAGAAAAATAAATACAGTAGGTCGAATCTCATTAGAAAAGCAGGGGAATATGATCAAAATGAAAGGAAAAATTAATTACGGTCGATCTGAGTTCGGGAAGAGGGGGGTGAGCTTTTAAGGTTAAAAAATGGTTTATCTTGATTTCCGGCAAAACTAAAAGTCCTATGGAAAAAAGTTGAATGGCAAAGTTGTAGGCAATAAAAAGATCTACAACTTTTGTATTCGCAATTTTTTCACACAACCTCAAAATTTAGGTGAAAAGTTCAAAAAAAACAAGTGATAACGCCTGTTGGTTTGATATGTTTATGCAGAGTACAATCCCAACGCTATCGAGCAGATTTTGAATGAGACACGAAGGGATAATCGATGGGGAGGTTGGGAGAATAGTAACTGGGGTGCCGAGGTGTACGGGAACCAGAGAAACCGCGGCACGGCGTGCGTCCTCATCCAGGTCTCATACAAGAACGCGTGAGTCTTCAAAGTCTAATAACTTTAACAATGCTATATACAGTGTGTAACAACACATGTGTCCGATCCTGAAGGGTAATATTCTGTATCTAAAAACCTTTTCGCATAAAATAAAATAAATAATTTATATGTAAAAATAAGTAAATTAACTTTTTAAAAATATGAAACCGACTTCATGATAATACCTATTCAACAAAAAATAATCATTCAAATTGGTTTATAATCGGCGGAGATATTGCGTATAAAAAAGTTCATCCCCAATTTTCCACTCTTGGGGGTTGTTTTTTTTTATTATTAAATTAAAATGGGACCACCCTTGAGGTATCACCAATACGCCGAAAACGATATGTTCAAATCGGATCATAATTGGCGGAGTTATCGCGTAACAAACATAGAAAAAAACATACGGGTCGAATTGAGAAACTCCTTCTTTTTTTGAAGTCGGTTGAAAAGTGACATTGTACAAATTCCCTAATGTTTTAAACATCCATTGCCATTTCAGTATCAGATACATTCGCCAATACTTCTACATACGCGCAACGTATATAGAAAATCTTGAGTACGAAATGGGGTTCCTATCCCACGAGATAATATTCCGCTACCGAATCATGTTGGAACTCTACCAGATTATTGAGACACTGTTCAAGCTGCACCCGAAGATCAACGCCGCCCCTCACACTATCATGTTTTATTTTTATTCAAACATCGTGGAAGAAAGCAAAGCTATCATCCATTTGTGTAACGCTATGCATGAAATCGAGGCCAAATACAAACAACGGTCCTACAAGAAAGTTCATGAAAGTCTGTTCAATGATTTTTCAGGTGGGTTAAATTTTGATATGCTTGCTGATTCTTCGCAAGGAATTGTTAGTTCATTTTCGAAGTTAATGAAAGAAGTTATGACTGGTATACTCTTTGGTAAAAAGTGTGGGACCCGTGCGAGTTTCTTACGCCGGTTCTTCTCGCCGGGTTAGTTCCCGAACTGGTGGTAGGCACCATGTAGACTTTCTGAAGGTATTTGTTTGAAATTTACCCAGAAAATAAATATTCTTCATATTCATTTTCTACAATCTTAAAGGAAAAATATTTGAGTTCAAAATTATTGTAGCTAAAAGTCGCTGGTTAGATGGAGACGCGACGCTACGATTGATACAATTATAATTGTAATAATATAAAAATAAATCGCCAAATGTGTTGGTAGATACACATGTCGAACAACTGAACCGATTACGATATTTCTTTTTTTTTAAGAATGTTCCTTGAAGTATGATGGTGGTTCTTAAGCAGGTTAGAAAATAGTGTAAGGTAGGGTTAAATATAGGAGAGGTACAGCATGATCGACGTCACGGCGAGCCAGTAAATACACAAATTCTACTGATATTCTAACTGTGAAAGTTTGTAAGAATGTATACAACGTGTAACAGAAATGCGTGGTAATATTTAAGAATCGCAAAGAATACCTAATTTTAAATAAATGTATTAAAAATTAATTTCATTTGAACTATTTATTATCAAGATATTGATTTTTTATTTGTATTGACTAGCATATCGATATTTAAATTTATCGACGCTACGACATCAATTTAGAGCTATCAGCTGTTACGTGTCAATGACCACATGACACTATGACAATGCATTTCATTGAAAAAGTTACTGCTGTCTCTGTCATTAGAATTCGAAAAGTGATGTAACACTTTTGTTTTGATTTTCATATTATCGATTGTATTGATGAATTAATGAAATAAAAAATCTCAAATTTGTTTATTATATTGCGGGGACTTGTATATAGATAATCAAAGAGCATCAGAACATCACGCAAAAATATTACCACGCATTTCTGTTACACGTTATATATGTTTGTTATTCTTTCACGAAAAAACGGCTGGCACAGCTATTGAACTATATTTAACACATTATTGCCAGATGCGAAGAATCGTCACAACAAATCGGCCGGATTAACGATGGAGAAGGAGTATGAGTTATACGTGAAGATGCAAATAAGAGAACAGCAGAAGAGAAAGAGGCAGCTGGAGAAACAGAGAAAGAGAATGCAGAAGTTCGGCTGGACGCCGAAGAAAGTAGTGACCACTAAAAAGAGGTGATTCTAGAAAATTCTATGTATATACTTCTTTTATACTCTTCTCGTGGACTTTCAAATAAACTTTGAGTTTTCATTATTTTTAAGATGTATTCTGCTATTCGGGACGGGGATAAATCCAACGAACCAAATCCATGAAAATTGGTCTAGCCGATCTCGAGTTACGAGTTGTAAGAAACCCGTCTTTGTTCTATATATTATATAGAATATAGATATAGGTATAGATATAGATTAATTAAATTATTATTTATTTCAGACGGTTCCCTCTTCATTACGGCTGGTCAATTGAAGATTGGTAAATTATAATAATTTGCAAATAAAATGGCAGTCTCTTTTATTTTACTTTGTCTGTACATTTTCATATATCCTTTAATACTAACTAGTTGTGATTTAATATTTGTTTAAAATATGAAGAGGGGAGACGAGCTGGACGCACTCCTGATGGTAAGAGTAACGCCAGCCCATAGCCAATGCAGTGCTATCCGGAACTTTGCTATAAAGCCCAACTCCGGGCAGGGGTGCACTACACCGACGCTCCCCACTTTGAGTCGTCAGATGTTAAGACTCATTAGCCCCGTAATATCGCTGGCTACAGTGATAATAAAAATAATAATGACTAATGAGTAAGGATGTATTTGTTAGTCTTTTAAGGATTCAATGAATATAATACAGCTATAATAAACTTAACCAACTATTACCTATAATAATACTGTCAAGCTCCGCGAATGTTGATGGACGGCGATGACCACTTTCCATCAGGTGGTGAACAGTGATGTGAAAATGTCACTGTGACCGGAGCACAGTCTGAAGGGCAGTCCAGCTCGTCTTACCACTTCGTAGAATACAAAAAAAAAGGTGGCTCACCTGCTCGTTTGCCTCCTATGTTATAAAAAAATAATAAAAAAATTAAAATCAACGTCAATAGAGTTCGAAGTAAATCTTTTTAGCTTTATCTATTCTTCTAGCTAGTGGTGCAAGCTCAATTGAAAGCCATACATTTGCAAACCCACCCAAGTATATAGAAGATTCTTTTTAGTCATCCCCGCGTTGGTTCACAACTTATATACAGCTCCATGGATTTTCATTAAACATGTCCAAATCACCCTTACGGAAGTCACCTTTGATAAAAAAACTAAATCGAAATCACTTCATCTATTCGACACGCAGACAGACAGGTTTAAATTAAAAATAATTATAAAAATATATGTATACGAAGTGTGTCATGATAATAAAAAAGTTTATTAAATTCCAAGATTAAATTTCATATCAAATATCTAATATGAATACACGCATTTTTTATCAGTAAGCATATTATATGGAACACTTAAAACTCACTAATTTATTAACGATAAACCATACTCATTTCAAGCGGTAAATGTATCCAAAATATTCGCTTTACATTCCATTCAATCAGTATTGTATTAAATAATAATAATGTTATCACCGCATATCACATGTTAAATTGACGATTTTACGATGACTTTGACGTAATAATATCGAGATACATGCCACAATCAGTCGTTCTGCGTCAGCCATATTGGTACGTCGTTTACGAATACGTATAACCCGGCCAAGTTGCGAACGCGAGCTACACCGTCTAATTCCCCGCGTGTTAAGTGCTTTTACATTTAGCCGCGTGTACTTGTTGCTGTTTACTTTTTAATGTTTTTCGTGTTTGAATTCGAGTGTGTTCAAATCCGGCAAGTTCTTGTTTAGTGTATAATTTGGATTGCGCAATACATAAGTCTAGTAAGTATTTTTTGCAAATGATGTAATCAAACGACAGATCTATAGGCTATTATTTCTTATTGCGTCGCATTACAACTAATAAAGTCGTGTTCGACATTCATATTTTTTTATCTGCTTTCACTTTTCGCGCGCTCGAATTTTTGGAGGGAATTTCAAAGTTGTTACTTGTTATTTACAAATCTTCCCTGTTGAAATTGTGGAATTCATGTTGATGTTTCTTCATTTGAATAAGCTTGAATAAATTATAAAACATTGATTATTCAAATGATTGATGATTGATCATAAAATGGCTTATAATGTTATTATGTCATAATGTTAACGAAATGTGTCACTACGAAATGTATTTACATTCTTACATATATAGGTACGGTCTACTTATTAGGAACTCTTAATAAAAATAATACTAGTTTTTACCCGTGACTTTGTCTGTATGAAATAAGAAATTTTTTAAATGGCAAAAGAGCGCTAAAGTGGCGAAAGGCTATCGGACTATCTTCGTGCCAAATGTCATCAAAATAAGATTCAGTGATTTAGATGTTTTTAACATACAGTTATTTCCGTTTTTATATGTATCATCTGTGTTTTTTACAAAAGCTGTTGCTTTATTTTTAATTAAAAAAAAACTATGACATTGACAAATTATCGTAACTTATTGCCATATAAAAAATGTGAATCTATATAACTTTGTGTCAAACATTTGACAATGTTTTTTTATAAATGACTTGAATGGTGGTAAAATTAACATATTTTATTTTTTTATAGGTAGCAAATAGTATTGAATCTATATTAATGCTATTAACTGAAGAGTTTTGATTAATGACAATGATATTATATAATAGATATGTTTAAATACCCATACAAATGAACTGAAAAAAGTGTTCCGCACAGCAGCGGCAGCACACATACATACAAGTCACAACGATAGAAAAGAGATAAATGATAAAACCAACGAGAAAAAGAGATATCTAGTTTTGTCAGTTGCGCGTGAATGCATCGGCAGCCAATCACCTTAAGGCAAGACGTCCTAATTAGGATGTTCTTGCGTCTTCAAAATTGTGCTCTTATAACATATATATTTTATATAATATCATTGATTAATGACTTTGTTTGATATACCTATGGAATTTTGGCACGCTTTTCCTCAAAAATTAGAGAATGATTTTAACCACTTTAAAAAGTTGTATTTACCTCTTGAAAGTTTGTATGTATGTATCCTTATCAATGTCCATACGTGATCGAGTTAACGCGGGAATGACTAGCTACAAATTGTCTCGATATATTATCTATGTTTTCACACTATCCTAGTTTTTAAATAACAGCATTTATGCGCATTATGCCGAATAATGCTTAACGTTGAATGTTTAAGTTTTAACTACATCTTTCGTTATCCATACTAATATTATAATTGCGAAAGTAACTCTGTCTGTCTGTCTTATCATCAAGCTAAAACTACTGAACCGATTAGAACGAAATTTGATACAAAGATAGTCTAAAGCCTGGAAGGACATAGGCTACTTTTTTTTTAATCAATCCCCAAAAGGTTACGCGAGGGGTTGAAACTTTTTATAATTTCTCGCTTTCACGGCCAAACTGCTTAACCGATTGTAATGAAATTTGGTACACAGATGGTCTATAGCCAGAGATAAAACTTGGGCTAGGTACTTTTTAACTGGAAAAAAGGGTTGTAAGAGAGGAAAGGGGGGGTCATAGTTTATATGAAAGTCCACGCGGACGGAGTCGCGGGCAACAGCTAGTTAATAAATAATAATATATCGAGAACTCTCAAAAGTACTAAGTAGTGCTTTCGCTGGATGCGTGCAATTACACGTGCAGTGACAGACAATTAACAAATGTTTTTCTTTAACTTGACATTGATGGAAATGTCGCACTATGCTCTGTTATTGAAAAACTAGCGACCAACCCCAGCTTCGGACGCATGTATTATGCATGTCTTGTTAATATAGACATTCCTCTTGAATTATTCTATCTGATAAAAAAAAATCTCATGAAAATCCGTCGCGTAGTTTTAGAGATTTAAGCATACAGAAGGACAGACAGGAAAGCTATTGTTTTATACTATGTAATGATAATGAAGTATATGTATGTTATTATATCTAAATTGGATTCGTGGTAAAACAATTCAATTGAACAGGAAAATGTTGGAAATGTCAGACATGTGGTGACGTCATTTGATTCATTATACACGTATGTGTGTGTGTGTGTGTGCACTTATATACTATATGTTGAAGAGTTTATTTGTTTGAACATAGTAATCTAAGAAACTACTGGTAGAGAGTGAATTTTTTTGTGTTGAATAGGTTTTAAAATTATGCTTCTTTAACTGCGCTGCTTGGTTTCAAGGTACCCAAAAATAATGTATATAAGAGTTATATTCCTCTTTAAGTGGTTTTAAAAAAGTTCGCGACTGTAAAATATATCTTGTAAGGTTTACTCACCATTGACTTAACTGGACCACTTGGCGCAATGGTAGCACAACTGCTTTCTGTGCGAAGGGTCGAAGGTTCGATCCCCACACCGGAAAAATATATTTGTAACTAGCTGTGCCAGTGACTTCGCCCGCGTAGAAAAGTGACTTCGGGCAGCATTTTTGAATGCCTAACCCGCGCTAACAAACGTTCAGCGAGTTTAACGTGATTGTTTAAATTGCCATAACTTTTTTGTTTATCAACCGATTGACATGAATTAAACACTAAATGTTAAGTTAATCTTGCCACAATATATCATTGAAAACCCCATCTAGATAGGATAAGCCGTTTCTGAGATTAGCGTGCACAAACAAAACAGACAAAAATTTCAAAAATCATTGTTTTGGGTTCTATTGCGTTAATAAAGGTCTCTTATAATATTTTTTCTCATATATCTTGGGTCTTTGTTTTTTTTATAAACGTCTTAGTTCTTAGTGATACTAAATAGAAATTCCAACGAACAAAGTCGAAAGCATTAGCTAGTCTTCTTAAATTATAGGGTATAAATTACGTGTCACGTTGTTTGTCCGCGATTGATTCCTAAACTACTGAACCGATTTTAAATTAAATTTGCACACCGTGTGCAGTTTGATCCAACTTAAAAGATAGGATAGCTTACATCACAGTTTATTACATGCATAATATATCCGAGCTTAGTATAAAATATCAATATATGTACGTACAATCCATACTTTCATACTCATATTATAAATGCGAAAGTAACTCTGTCTGTCTGTCTGTCTTTCCATCACGCTAAAACTATTGAACCGAATACAGCGAAATTTGGTACACAGAGGTTCTAGAGCCTGCGATAAAACATAGGCTACTTTTTAACTGGAAAGACGGGTTATTATTATTATTATTATTATTTAACACTTAGTTACACATAAAAAATTAAACCTTATGAAATAGAAAACATTGTAGTAACTGGCGGCCTTATCACTTAAGAGTAATCTCTTCCAGGCAACCAAGTCAGGACAAAACATACAAAATAAACAATTAGGTGGTGTAGTGCAACTTTAAACAAGAATAGACACATTACAAAATACTTACATAAAGGTAATATAATACTATGAAGTTATAAGGGGAGGAAGGGGTCAAAGTTTATATGAAAGTCCACGCGAACGGAGTCGCGGGCAACAGCTAGTACTTTCTAAAGGAACGTTTTTCAAAGATATTCACTATTATAACTAACTTCATATTGGATAACAGATTAAAAAATAAACAAAATCTATTTATACGTACGCGTCAGAACAGGAAAAATCGTAAACAAGCACATAATTATTGGATTTCCAATGACGCATCGTGTAGTTGGAGCTTTTTTATAAAAGTTCAAAGTCCAAAGTCCGTCGTTTGTATTGTATGTTATGCAATGTTTTGATTACGTACTGTAATTATTTGTTAAGGTATGTATAGGTCGCGTCACGAATGTTTAGCGCTGAACGAAACCTGCGCAGAAGTCAAAAATAAGGTATCGAGGGGACGGCACGGCGGTGGTTGTCCCAGTCGTGTTGTCTTTCTCGCACCAAAACGTCAATTACGAGCGCGATTCTACCGATGCGCAGCTGTTCTCGTCGTTAGATAATTAATTATAGTAAAAAGAGATTTTGAACCTCTATATTAGCACGGAAAGTGAACCTATTTGAAAGTTGACAAATTAAAGATCATCGCAGCTTTGCATATTAGTAGATTTAAATTTTTCTACATCGATTAGGATAATTTTATTTTTTATTCTGTTCTATGAAGTGGTAAGACGAGCTGGACGCCCTCCTAATGTTAAAAGAAACGCCCGCTCATCACCAATGTAGTGCTACCCGGAACTATGCTACAGGCAGGGGTGCACTACATCGACGCTCCCCACTTTGAGTCATAAGATGTTAAGACTCATGAGCACAGTAATCGCGCTGGCTACAGTGCCCTTCAGACCGGAGCACAGTGACAATTGCACATCACTGTTCAGGTGGTTGAATGTCTGGCACTGTGGGGGTACCCACCCAGTCGGTCTCGGGTCTCCTGCGAAACAGACTTACCCCGGGGGTAGGTCTTATAGCAGCAACATTATCGGTGGGCTTGTGTGCGTATAAGAACGTTCTTTTGCTTCACTTACAGCGAACCGGTTAAGAGACTATCAGTCTATGCGTTGCAATAATTCTGCTATAAATATTTTTGAAGTATTACATAATGATGTATATGTTACAGTTATAAGTAGTTGGTAGTTAGAATTCAGATATTCAGACATTAGTCAATTCTAGCATTAACAAAGGCGTTAAGTAAAAACTAGTTCTAACTAGGAAAAACGCGTTCTAACTACCAACTAGTTTAAACTGTAACATATATATGCCTATTATTAAATACCAGCTGGTTTTGCAACATATCTCACAGATGCTTCGCTATAGGTCGCAGTGTGATGTAATATTATAACCTAAAGCCTTCGTCGATAGATGGATACTAATGATGTTAGGTGTTTAATTTCCCTCTTCCTACCTTCACTAGATTGAAAAATCTGTGAAAAATTGGTACTTGAATATAATGAATGACTAGGTATATGTAGCCTAGTTAAGAATTACAATTGAGAATACAATCGAGAGTTTGGTATAGCAAATTATTGGGCGTCTCATCAAAATAAAGCTACTCACGAATAACTAATACTAAAAAATAAAAAAAATAATACTAGCTAATACTAGCTTGATAGTAATCAATTGGAAAAATTGACCAGGGATCCCGGACTAGACCATCTGTGTACCAAATTTCATTACAATCGGTTCAGCGGTTTGGCCGTGAAAGCGTAAAATTATAAAAAGTTGCAACCCCTCACGCAACCTTTTGGGGGTTGATTTAAAAAAAGTAGCCTATGTCCTTCCCCAGGTTTTAGACTATCTTTGTACCAAATTTCGTTCTAATCGGTTCAATAGTTTTAACGTGATGGAATGACAGACAGACAGACAGAGTTACTTTCGTATTTATAATATTAGTATAGATAAGTTAAGATCAAATCAAACAAAACTGGTTTTCAAGCGAAACCGCGGCGTTGAGCTAGTTTTTAAATAAAGATTAGAAAGGCAGAAACAGAAATTGAAAGTGAGTTTTTTAACGATTTAAGATGATTGTATACAAACTGTGTTACTTAATCATAGTTGCGCTATCAAATAATTGGCGAAGCGTGAGTCGGACCATGTAGTATGTACCTATAGAATAGATTTCCAAAGTAAAGTACGCGTCATTTATGTTTAGCGCTGGACGAGAATAGCTGCGCATCGGTAGAATCGCGCTCGTAATTGACGTATTGGTGCGAGAAAGACAACACGACTGGGACAACCAATCAACGCTCGCGCACCTGACGATCACGCGCCGTTACCTCGATACCTTATTTTTGACTTCTGCGCAGGTTTCGTTCAGCGCTAAAGATTCGTGACGCGTACTATACATAATTTATAATAAACTAGCTTTTAGCTGCAGCTTTGCTCGCATTGGAACTATTTATATTTATTATCGATTACATAAATATAAAGATGGTCATTCTGATGACAATCAACAAAATTTGATGATGATCGGTCCAGTATTTCTTGGGTGAAAACGTATAAAACTTCCGTAAACACATATGTATATAATATTAATAACGACCGCTTGGAGCAGTGGTAGCACAACTGTTTTCTGCGCGAAGGGTCGTAGGTTCGATCCCCACACCGGACAAATATATTTGTCACGTACGTTTGTATTTTTTTAGGGTCCGGGTGTTGCTATGTATTGTATTTACAAAAGAAAAATATGTATAATATGTAATTTATTCCGTTATCTAGTTGCCATAACACAAATTCTGCTTAGTGTGGGACTAGGTGGCGCTGTGTATAAATGTCCTGAAATATTTATTTATTTATATTATGTTTAATATTTATGTTTAATATTATGTTCTTGTTAATAGTGTGTATTTAACTATTTGTCCGCTAGGCTATACTAATATTATAAAGAAGTAAAGTTTGTGTGTTTGTTAAATTGTAAGGGATTATCTTAGGATCTACTGAACCGATTTTAAAAATTCTTTCACCTATAGAAAGCCACATTATTGCTGAGTGTCATACACTGTATAAAAAATGTTTGTAAACATTATGCCCAACGAAGTGGGCAAGGGTCCGCTAGTAATTAACTTTAAAATAAAAACCGACTTCGTGATAATACCTATTCAACAAAAAAATAATCATTCAAATTGGTTTATAATCGGCGGAGATATTGCGTATAAAAAGTTCATCCCCAATTTCCACCCTTAGGGGTTGATTTTTTAAATTATTAAATTGAAATGGGACAACCCTTGAGTTCCACAACATTTACATGTTACATAACATTGTAGAGAGATTCTTATCTAAGTATGAAGCATCGATCGTCGTTAGCATACAATAATGATATCAAAAACTGTGATGTTTTTTTATTTATTTTCTTACCTTTATATGTGACAAGGGCGGTTCCAAATTTGACACCAAGGGGGTTACACAATCGCGGTCAATTCAAGAACAAATTAAGTATAATTTTGATGAAAATAGATACCTAAAAGTGGGTATTTTATGTTATTAATAACAAAATATATCCGCCACTGGTCTGTTTTATATCTATTAAGCTGAATCGGTGTTTGTTTGAGCGCAGTATACTTAGGAACTACTGTTAATTAATTATTTTAGTGATAGATAGTCCATTCATCGAGGAAGCATTTAGGTGATATATCGCAAACGTGAGACCTATAGAAGCGAACCTTAAGAGAGAAAATGACATTTTTCTCAGTATACACAGTGAAAATTGTTCATGTATTTTTGGGCTTGCTTTGCGCTGCGTAAACGGTTCAAATTGACTAAAGATAGTTATGAGACATTCATTTCTCTACTATGGTTTCGCCTCGACTTCGCTCGCATATTATGCATGTAGTATACATATAAACCTTCCTCTTGAATCACCCTATCTATTAAAAAAACCTCATGAAAATCGGTTGCGTAGTTGTAAAGATTTAAGCATACATAGAGATATAGGGACAGAAAAAGCGATTTTCTTTTATACTACCTAGTGAAGTAGTGACTGACTTATTATTTTTTTTTATAATTTGTCGTCATGCGTATTCTTGAAAGTACTCAAGCACTGAACTCTATCAAAATTGAAACAGCAGAACTGACGTAAATAAACGCGGATATTTTAACAGACAGATTTCCGCCGAAGTACTCACAATTTTACAAGTATATTCGCACTAATTATATATCATTCCGTCATAACTGATTACGATATCATTGATAACGATTAGGCTTGAATGATAAGAATGATAAGGTATATAAAAGGTTTATTTTTATCAAACAAAATTCTAAGTCTCGATATTATTCGAAAAACACGTGGCATGAATCTAGACGGTTGAGATTGAGGTTGTAGAATAGTTAATTCCTATAATTAACTTAAAAAAAAATAAAACAGACCTCATGATAATACCTTCTCAACAAAAAAATGATCGTTCAAATTGGAGATATTGCGTATTAAAAAGTTCATCCCCAAATTTTCCAACCTTGGGGATTGGTTTTAATTTTTAAATTGAAATGGGACCCTTGAAGTATAACCTATACGCCGAAAAAAGATTTGTTCAAATCGATTCATAATTGGCGGAGTTATCGCGTAACAAACATAGAAAAATAACATATCGCTCGAATTAAGAACCTCCTCCTTTTTGAAGTTAATTGAAAATTTTTCAAAGATATACGTAACCACTAGCGACTCGCTTCGCTCTATATTACGATGTAAGCTATTGTATCTTTTAAGTTGGATCAAACTGCACACGGTTCAGTAGTTTAGGAGTCAATCGCGCAATTAATATAGGTACAGATATTTTTAGTCGACCATATCGGAAAACAATTTAAACTAAATCTGAGCGCATATTTTTGTTATCAATGTTACCATCGACAAGCAGTTTCAAAATATTATGCAATAGAATTATTTCAAAAATTATATTTTAAAGAATCAATACAATTCACATGAAAATACTTAGCTATTTTTTTCGTTATCATGTTATTATGTTACGCCTGGTTGCCTGGCAGATACTGCTATTAGTGATAAGGCCGTCATTTACATGGGCATAGTTTCTTAGCAATGTTATATCTTAATTTTTTGTACATGTAATGTTATTCTTCAATACATCAATACATAGTATAAAACAAAGTCCCTATCGCCGTCTGTCAACGGATTTTGATGTGGTTTTTTTTAATTGATAGAGTGGTTCTTAAGGAAGGTTTATTTGTATAATACATGCATAATAAAGTAGAGAAACACTCATAAGGTTTCTAATGTGATATCGTAAATAAGAACGTTTTTTTTGCGCTCATATTGCATGCAGCCGCGCGAAGCCGGGGCGGGTCGTTAGTCATAAATAAATAACATTAACACATACACGTACACATATTTTCGTAATTCACTTAACACATATAGATATAACACTTCACACATTCAAATATACTTCAGCTAAACTATCAGATTAAATACAGGAAACGAAATGTTTATTTCAGATACTATTTTTATCTCTGCCTATTACTATGTGTGTTGTTGTATATACGTTTATATGTTTGTATATATCTGATAAGATATCGTAATGCCAAAATTGTGTTGGTACTAGAACAAGGTTAGCTGGGCTTTTAATATAAAAGAGTTACGACATTCTAAAAGGCCGGCCCCACTGCTGAGTTGTCAATCTCTGCGAGTGTTGATGGGCGGCGATGACCACTTTCCAACAGGTGGCGAGCCTGCTCGTTTGCCCCCTATGTTTTAAAAAAATAGAGTCATTTATCACCATTTAAAAGAATGTTTCATTTAGTTACAATTGTAAAAACAAATTCTTTCAATATTTAGTTGTTAGTATTGGAATTTAAGAATAAATTTATCCGTGGTGAACAATGATATTATATTAAAATAGATACTTTATAAGCGCAAAATATTTAAGACGCAAAAATATCCTTATTAGGACGTCTTACCTTTAGGTGATTGGTTGCCGGTAGATTGACGCGCAACTGACAAAAGTATCTCGTTTTTCTTGGTGGTTTTATCATTTATCTCTTTTCTATCGTTGTGACTTGTATGTATGTGTGCTGTCGCTGCTGTGCGGAACACTTTTTTCGGTTGATTTGTATGAGTGTAACATATCTTTTATATAATATGGGTTTTAAACCATTTAGATACGTATTAAAGAGCACTGTTTACTTCGTCAATATTTGTCTCATGTCTATCTTACACAAACATTTATAAATCATCCGCAAACAGAACTATCTTACACGATTTTCTTTGAATAAAAAAATATAATAAGGCCTAAAACATTGTGAATTTTACCACGGTGAAGCTAAAAGTGTATGTATGTAGAACGTTTGTATGTCCCATCATTACATAGAAAAGAACAGTCGCTTTCTCTGTCCCTTATAATCCCTATGTATGCTTAAATGTTTAAAACTTTTCTTAAAGACTTTTACGAAATGGATTGTCTAATCAGGTAGTAAAAAGTCAGTTTAATTATTTTATTATTTATTTCTGTATACAAGTTTACAAGTTTACGAAAATACATTTCAATTTCAATTATAATTCATTTATTATAGTTTATGTTCGCTGGTACCTGTTTTAGTTAGAAAACTGTGTTACAGATACCAGCGCCAACTTAATACAATATTGTGTGTGAGTAGTGTTTGTGTGTGTGTGTGTGTGTGTGTGTGTGTATGTGTGTGTGATCTCTAATTTCCTGATGTGCACTGTTGTGTTAATGGTCATCATGTCAGTCTCTTTGTGTCTATATCTGGGCTAGGATTCTCTAATGGATTTCCATCGCATGCGGTCTTTAGCCTGCATTGAAAACCCAACAGGCAGTGCCCCAATATAGTTCACCTAGTTCTTCAATTACAGACCATAGTTCGACATTTCGATCAGTGTCAAATTAAAGAAAAACATTTGTTAATTGTCTGTCACTGCACATGTAATTGCACGCATCTAGCGAAAGCACACTTAGTACTTTTGAGAGTTCTCGATATATGAATGACGAAAGATCCAGTTAAAATACCTATTCAATGTGAAGCATTATTCCGCATAATGCCGAAAAATGCTTTTATTGAATAACTAGGATAAGTACAGTTTAACTATACTCTTATTGGCTTTTTTAGCAAGGTTAAACATTCTTATCTCGCAGACACAAGTGTCTTAAATTTGCCAGAAATAAGATAAGGTATTTCGAGCTAATTTCGGGCTGTTTATCAATGTTTTATCTGTATGGATAAACTACTGTCGGGGTCAGTGGTGGACGGTCTCTGATTTTTTTTAAAATTTAGGCTTGTTGTCTCGCTCTACGCTTATCACGTGTACCTAAGCGCTGTGTGGAATTCGATGGGATTTTTTCTATTGATATATTTTATTATATTTGACGAAGTCGGCACGTATATATAACACGTGCCCACTTCGTCGGGCATAATATTAATAATAATCCTTTTTATTTTTTGGTTTTGTTTAACCTATGACACTCAGCAATAATGTGGATTTCTATTGGTGAAAGAATTTTTAAAATCGATTCAGTAGATCCCGAGATTTCCCCTTACAATTTAATAAACACACAAACTTTACTTCTTTATAATATTTGTATTGATAGTATAGACTAGATACATGCATAATATATGCGAGCGAAGCCGGAGCGGGTCGCTAGTAATAACATAAATAAATGTAAATTTTTATATAGGCATCTATGAATATAATATAGGTATTTATTTACAAAGGTATTTGTTATTAATTTTCGTTTAAACATAACCTAACTTCGCTTTGGTAAAAAAGTAATTCTCAAAGTAATTATCGTACTATCAGAGTCTGGGCATTATCACGTAATCTCTAGTAGTGCGAAATGGTTTGGTATTGTATCCTGTGTATCGATTAGATAACATATTATCTGTATTTTATTTAAGTACTTGTACTGACTGACCGACTGGGTGGGTACCCCCACAGTGCCAGACATTCTACCGCCTGAACAGTGATGTGAAAATGTCACTGTGCTCCGGTCTGAAGGGCACTGTACCCAGCGAAATTACTGGGCTAATGAGTCTTAACATCTGACGACTCAAAGTGGGGAGCGTCGGTGTAGTGCACCCTTGCCCGGAGTTGGGCTTTATAGCAAAGTTCCAGGTAGCACTGCATTGGCTATGGGCTGACGTTACTCTTACCATCAGGAGTGCGTCCAATTCGTCTCCCCTCTTCATAGTATAAAAAAAAAAACTAAACTATTAATAATTTTTAATTTTTAATTTAATCATAAGAATGTAATTTGTACTATTTATTTTATACTTTTTAATTTTTTATAATGTTTAATTTTCCAACTGATTACGTTTATTGACTGTTTTGAATTTTTAGGGCACCTATAATTAAGTGGGCAATTGTTAAAGTACTGGTGCGAAATTGTAAAAATTTATCATAAATTGTTGTCCTACTTGATGGTGCTCATTATCAATAAATAAATAAATAAATAAACTAGCTTTTCCTTGTGATTTATGTTATGCGCATAGTAGCGCCGTTCCGATTGCTCCAAGATTCTTCGAGGTTCTTCGTAAAGTTCACTATCACTTTACGAAAGGCAGAACGAAACGACTGACTGACTTTTATCTATACCACGTTGCCTCTTATTACATTGACACTGGCAAAAAGCTAGACGCTAATGCCATAATATAAAAAAGTAACTGTCAACTATCAACTGTCAACTGTCATCCGTCAACTGACAAGCACTTTTTTTTGTCACAGATAATTCAAGATGCTCGAAGACGTCCTGCCAACGATGCGGAGTTTGAGCCCCGATCCTGTGGTTTTGGCCTCGGTAAACAAGAAGTATCATCAGGTCTGTAGTCAATTGAATAATAAAGCTAATTATTAATAAAGAAAGAGGGCAATTACAACTATTGTATTTTTTAATTTAATTAATTCTGATGTAACTAAATACATTCATTTCGCCTTAATAACTGTTAATATCTCCGGGAGGGCCCGGTGTTCTGAAATACGGGCTTGTAGCTTAGTTTAGGCACCAGACTCAATACAAATGTCACTGCGAATTGAAATTGTATTGAATATTAAATTATATCTATTGTATTGAATGAATTAATAAATAAATTTTAATTTTTTTCTATTTTTAATCGTAATTATAAAATTTGGCAGAGACGAACAGCTAGTAACATATATAAAGTTAAAGTTTAAGTTAAAGTAAATAGATAATAATGTGAACGCGGTTCATGATCGTAATATTATTTTAAACTTAATATAAAACATTACTAGTAGCGCTGAGGAAAACAAAGTACGAACAGGCTGTGGTTAGAATTCCTTAGTCATAAGTCAATCTATAACGTATTTATATTATTGACGTTAAATATTTACATTTATATAATCACTAGCGGACCCGTACCCACTTGTTGGGCATAATGTTAACAATCCTTTTTTATATAGCCTATGACAGTCAGCAATAATGTGGCGTGCTATTGGTGAAAGAATTTTTTCAAATCTCTTCAGTAGATTACTCTTTACAATTTAACATACACACAAACTTTACTTCTTTATATTATTTAACTAGCTGTTGCCCGCGACTCCGTTCGCGTTTACTTTCATAAAAAAATTATTCCCCTGGAAACTGGATAAAAAGTATCCTATGTTCTTCTCCTGGTCCTAAACTACATCCCCACCAATTTTCAGCCAAATCAGTTGAGCCGTTATCGAGTTATAAATGGTGTAACTAACACTACTTTCTTTTATATATATATATATATATATATATATATATATTATTAGTATAGATTAGTCTTCATATGTACAATCGGACCAGCTCGTGCGCCCTATCTTTAATAAAAAAAAGTTTTATTTAAGATGGAGCGAACAATATACAACTATAGATCAACAACATCGCAATATTTACCCATTTATAATTTAAACTGTTTTATCTATACTAATATATAAAGAAGTAAAGTTTGTGTGTTTGTTACAAAGCCACATTATTGCTGAGTGTCATAGGCTATATAAAAAACCGAAAAGGATAATTAACATTCTTCCCAACGAAGTGGGCACGGGTCAGCTAGTTTCTTCTTCTTTCTTATAGTATGGCATTAGCGTTTAGCTATTTGCCAATGTCAATGTAAATAATAATATATTGTAATAAGAGGCAACGTGGTCAAGATAAAAGTCTATATGAGTCAAGTAAAATCGTCATCAAGTCGTCTTTAGTCGAGTCAGTTAGTCGTTTCTTTCTGCCCTTCGTAAAGTGATAGTGAACTTTACGAAGAACCTCGATGAATCTTGGAGCAATCGGAACGGCGCTACTAAGCGCTCTCAAATGAATTCTTCATTTCTTGGACACTTATTAGCTAGTTTACTGCATGATACACTATCACAATCATACATTAAATCACTTTATGCACCAAAAAAGGAATATTCAATCGAGATTACATATAGACGCCGCACGTTTCCCGCCAAAACTCCCGTCAGCTAGTTTACCTATTATATAAACGTAATTAGCCACAGATTAATAAAAAAATCAATGACACGTTCAACACGATTGAAACGTTTAAAAATAACATAATAACTAACTATAATTTATACGTATTTTTTTGTTAAAATTAACATATTTATTAAAGTTCACGAGCATATTTAATTGGTGTTTTGTAAGCGTATCTTATATTTAGACGGTCAATGATATTATATTTAACAGATATGTTAAATATAATATCATTGACCGTCTAAATAAGTACAAAATTTTGAAGACACAAAAACATTCTAATTAGGACGTACCGTTTCCGTTACCTTTAGGTGATTGGTTGCCGGAGCATTCACGAGAAACTGACAAAACTAACTCTTTTTTTCTTGTTGGTTTTATAATTTATCTCTTGTCTATCGTTGTGACTTGTGCTGCCGCTGCTGTGCGGAACACTTTTTTCGGTTGATTTGTATGGGTATAACATATCTATTATATTATAATATCATTGTAGACGGTATTATCACTAACTGTCGTGACCTTTTAAGCAAATTCAAACAGTCTGTGTTATCATAACTTATAGTAATGGTGTCTATGACTAAATGAAAGACAAATATGTACTTATGTCATAAAATGTCTCGCCTATCACACGTGGAAAATTTGATGGCATTTATTTATACATTTCGCAATAACTATATTAATATTATTACATGTTTAATTTGGTAGTTAAACGTTATTACTAAGATAGTTGGCGTGTAAATTAGTTGTTGTTTATTTTATAACAATATGTTCGATAAAAAAACATTGCATCATCATCGTATTTATACGTTGGATATAAAATTGATAGCTATTATACAAGTATACTTTGACCTAAGAACATGGCAGTTAAAGTTAAGTACTTTGCAATTATCTTGCTTCCTATATCTCCATGCCTCTTGTAAAAACACGCATATTGTTTGTGCTATTATATCAACACACACATACAGCGAACAATGAGTAATAAACACCGATATAACTATACAATCAGATTTTAGCCTTGAAATTAAGTAGATAGGCAAATAGTTTGCAAAACTCGATGTTGTTGGGTGACATCTTGTATCGAATAGTATTCACAAGCACAAACATTACGTATCAAAAATATAAAAAAGTTCGTAAGCATTCCAATAGATGGCGCTATAATAAAATTGCGAATGTAAATTGATTCTTATGTATTTCCAGAATGTTCAGAAAAATGTGAGCACATCATAAAATGTTAATCAACTCTAGATATGAAAATTTTTCTAGTTAAAGTAAATATTTTAATAACTTCATAGTAAAATATGAAATAGGTATCTCGCTTTAACCAATAACGTTATCTCGGTCTATCTGTCATTGCGAATGACGTGTCGGCGGTCGTTTTTGTCCAATGTGAAGTCAGTCGCATATAAATACCGATTAGTGAAACACAAGTTTATTGTTAATAAACTTTGAAATTATTGTGAAATTGCGTATTACGCATTAAAAACTATTTTAATTGTGATATAAGTGACCTAATCAGTGCGCAAGATCGAATATATAAGTGCTATTTAAAGGATTTACATTGCTTCAAACCGTAAGATTCATTGTCGAAAGAAACTATTGAATTGCCTGTTTTTCCTTTTGTTTTACCTCATATAAGTGTTAAGTCCGTTATTGAAGGTAACGGAGCGTAACCTAAGAAAAATTTAACTTGGCTATCTCGAACACGGAATCAGCAATTAGTTAAAACAGTTTTAACCTATATCTTTCTAGACTTGGGGTGTTTATATGCGACAAGTATTTTCAATACGCAATTTTAATAGGATTTATAAATCTGCTTACTATTAACATGGCTAACCAGATTCTAATAAGATTTTAAACGAATTATCCATCTTATTCTAATACTAAAACCATTAATTCCAATTGGAATTTTCCAAAGGAATTATAGCGAAAAAAATACCTTAAACAAAAATTTTTACCTGGTTTAAAAAATATTTATTTAGCAATAATTTGGATTCCGGTTGGAATATATTTTCGTTAATGATAATCTTATTGTCCCTTGGACTCTGATTTATGTATAAAAATATGTTTATTTCATAATAGTGATAAGCATCTATTATAGCTTTAAAAATGTGATAATAATGACTTAGCATAAATAATTTCATAATAGAATTTATGTCATTAAATAATATGGTAAATGATGTCTGTCAATTTATATTGGTATTATAAAGGGACGGACTTTGTTCAGAGTAATCTTTGAACCTACTGAATTAGTTTTGATTTTTTTTAAAGAAAATAATTACCTCTATTATGACAAATAAACATTATAAAGAATACTGGAACAATCTTACATATATCATGTAGAAATATGTTTTGCAGTGACATTGTTTTCTTTAACATCAATATAATGCATTTAAGTACTCTTTAAAGAATAGTTTAAAACTTTTCTTACTGTATGTAGCCCATATAAAACATGACCCTACTATTTTTGTATATTTAGGCATACATAGGGACAGAAAACTGTTGAAAGCTAAAGTATTTCATGTAATATAATATACAGTGATATTATATTAAGCTCAAGAGAGTTATTATACTATATTCTTTTACAGTTACTATGAGTAAATTTAAAAATAAATTTTTGTGTATAGTAGCTACATTTATAGGAAGTGTTTAAGACAATTTAACGCTGCAATACTATCTTTTTATTGTAGTTCCTAGCTAGATCATGAAATAAAGCTAAAATTGAAACACTAATTGATTAATTCAATCTATGAGTAACTTAGAGTTATTTTTGAAATGCGGCTCCTGTCCATTTCACTTGGATAGCTAACTAACCCAAAGGTATACTGGAATAAGAGTTCTACCTTCTGGGTGAATAAGGGCATGTAACTTCAGTCCAATCCACCATTGAGAATGATAGACGTATAGAAGGATGTTTTGGTGTGCCTATGAGCATATATGACAACCAAAAATATGGTTTTAGTCAGTAGTTAATAATGCATAAGGGTCATATAAAAATAAATCTACCCACTACTCCGAAATAACATCTCAGGGAGCGGGCGGCACCTGAAAACCTATTGCTATTCCTAGCACTATTCTGAAAGCTTGCCCTCGGGTTAGGATTAGCTGATATGTCGCCTTTCGCCTTGATTTCATAATGTTTTTAATTTGTAATTGTTTTATAAGAGTAGCAATAAAAACTTTTTCGTGCACAATTTTCTATAACAATTTAAAACTATTTTGATAATTATTTTTTATAAATTCCCTGGAGTACAAGGCGATAGGTAGGACAGCTTACACACAGAAGTTGCATTGGGCCAGTTATTTTTCAGTTCAGCAGTTTTTGCATGATACAGTAAGAACAGTCTAGAAGTTTTAGCATTATAAAATATTTTTATTTCAATGAACAATTACGTATGAAATATGCTTATGACGACATAAAAATAATTTTATGTGTTTGTCAATTACAAAATTTTGTTTATTTTTCTATTCATAGTAAATTAATTCGTGTCAATAGTTAAAGCACGTCATTAGCTATGTTTTTGCGTGGTTATTTAAATTTTAAGTTTTATAATGTTTTTTTTTGTCGCCTAGATTTGGTATAATAATAATCCTAGTTTTCCAATAATAGCACATTATGTTTAACATGGAATTTTTGATATTAATAAGAAAATGGAATTTTCATTGGAAAAGACGAATTTAATATACGATAAATAACAAAATATGGCAACGGATTTTTTCCGTTCAAAGCCGCGGGACGCACCTAGTTTTCCATAACATAATAAATATTACCCAAAATAAATAAAAGCACTTTAAAATCGTAATTATCACCTACTCGCCCATTGTCAGGAAAATTTGTTTGACGCTGTCAGAATTCCCGCCAAAAGCGGCAGCCATTGTTCTGCTTTTTTTTAAATAGAACGTCCTTGTCTCTGCTCGGTCGGTAGCGGTCGACGATCCGCGATGCATAATCGCTAAAATTATTATTTATCTATATTTGCGTGTTATGTAAATAAGTAGTACCTTTTTTGTTTTAGTGTTTTGAAATTAACATTTTAGTGTTTTTTAATATGTTTATTTATAGGTATAGTAATTATATTGTACACTAGCTACGCCCCGCGTTTGTACTCGTCCTATACCCGGAAGACTACTGGGGTGAAAAGTATCCTATATGTTCTTTATACATACCTAATTTCAACTAAATCGGTCTAGCCGTATTAAAAGTACTGCCACATAATACATATTTGACATTCAATAATTGCATACAATGAAAACAATATTCTAATACGTACAAAATTTTCGGCGTACATAACATTTAAATTTTAATTAAATCCATACTAATATTATAAATGCGAAAGTAACTGTCTGTCTGTCTGTCTATCTTTCAATCGCGCTAAAACTACTGAACCGATTAGAACGAAATTTGGTACAAAGATAGTCTAAAGCCTGCCTTTACACTTTCACAACCAAACCGCTAAACCGATTGTAATGAAATTTTGACGACCGCTTGGCGCAGTGGTAGCATAACAGCTTTCTGCGCGAAGGGTCGTGGGTTCGATCCCCACACCGGACACATATATATTTGTAATTTACATTTGTATTTTTCTGGGGTCTGGGTGTTGCTATGTATTGTATACAGTATGTATACAAAAGAAAAGTATGTATATGTATTATGTAATCTATTCCGTTATCTAGTTGCCATAACACGTGAAGCTTCTGCTTAGCGTGGAACTAGATGGCGTTGTGTATAAATGTCCCGAAAATATTTATTAATATTTATTACCCGACTACGGAGGACAAAGCCAAAGGAGGGTTTTGATTTTGACAGGCTATGTATGTATGTATGTATGTATGTATGTATGTTCATCTGTTCCCTCGTAACTTCTAAACCACTAATCAGAATTCGACAAATGACATATCATTAGAAGCGTCTTAATTGTCCGCTGGTTATAGGCTATATAGATTTTCACTAAATTCAATGTGGCGCCCTCTAGCGGACAAAATATACAGAATAAAAAAATAAAGTTAAACTAGATATGCCGTGTTTGGTATCATTTTA
>JADANM010005620.1:5137332-5155707 GCA_026213755.1 Eurema hecabe
GCGTCGTTTTTTGTCGTAGTTGGGTTTTAGTTTTTTTTACTTTATCTTGTTATTTACGTGAACAAAGCCACGGGGAACGGCCAGTATTAAATATTGTTTTTGTAATGATACCTTTACCATGTTTGTAAGTGTCTTAGTCAGCCATACCTTAAATGAAATGTCGAAATCGCTTTTTAAAGTGATGATCGCAATAACTTTGTTTGTTTATTCAGGGTTATTGTTAAAATGATTCATTCGTAATTAGACATATGATACTAGCTGACCCGCGCCCACTTCGTTGGGCATAATGTTAACAATCCTTTTTATATAGCCTATGACACTCAGCAATAATGTGGCTTTCTATTGGTGAAAGAGTTTTTAAAATCGGTTTAGCATAGTAGATCCCGAGGTTACAAATTAACAAACACACATACTTTTTTTCTTTATAATATTAGTGTAAATGAACGAATAAAACGAATCCCCTTGTCAAGTGTGCCATCAGTTGGTTCCAGGACTTGGTGGTTAGAATTAAATTATATGCTGTTAATGAGTTATATACATTGGGTGATTTTTTGCTATAGATACTAGCTGTTGCCCGCGACTCCGTCCGCGTGGACTTTCACATAAATTTTGACCCCCCTTATAACCCATTTTTCCAGTTAAATAGTAGCCTATTTATCTCAGGCTCTAGATCATCTGCTTACGAAATTTCATTACAATCGTTGATTTAAAAAAAAGAAGTAGCCTATGTCCTTCCCCAGGCTTTAGACTATCTTTTGCCAAATTTCGATCTAATCGGTTCAGTAGTTTTAGCGTGATGGAAAGACAGAGAGACAGACAGAGTTACATTCGCATTTATAATATTAGTATGGATATTTGATTAATATGTACATTGTAATATTTTATATCTGTATGTATATAAAAAAACAGTATCGAAATCGATTGCGTTTTTTTGAAAGTCTAAGCCGTAATAGAAAACTGACGTTTCATATTATTTAGGAACACAGTTAAATTAAAAAAAATAAACATTTTTGTCTATGGGTAATTAATAATTATATAATGAAGCGTTAAAAAACGTGCGGTACAATCATCGATCCGTACTCCGTAATACGAGATGATCGGTCAATCACCTGATCGCGTCATCGGTGCCGTATTTGTTAAGCAAATCAGTTAAGTAACTTGTAGCGACTAACGAATGATGACCCGTTCAAATTTGAATTTAGAGTTTCGTAATTAATTCGAATTTAAAAATAATAATAATTAGGATTAGGAATTAAAAAGATTTGTTTTTAAAATCGAATTTTGGATAAAGAGCCGATTCGAAATGAATTCGAAGTTAAAACTTTTTATGGTTTGGAGTTTTTTTTAGTAATCTATCTATCTATACATATAATAAAAAATGTAACGAGTCGCCGTCTGTACATGGAAGATATACCTATATGAGAAAAAATATTATAGGAGACCTTTATTAACGCAATAGAACCCAAAACAATGATTTTTGGAATCTTTGTCTGTTTGTCTGTTTGTCTATTTGTTTGTGCATGCTAATCTCAGAAACGGCTTATGCTATCTAGATGGGGTTTTCAATTATATATTGTGGTAAGCTTAACTTAACATTTAGTCTTTAATTCATGTCAATCGGGTGATAAATAAAAAAGTTATGGCAATTTAAAGAATCACGTTGAACTTGCTGAACGTTTATTGGAGCGGGTTAAGCATTTTCAAAAACGCTGCCATAAGTCACTTTTCTACGCATGCGAAGTCGCGGGCACAGCTAGTTTAGAATATAATTCAATTTTAGAACTTTAGAGTTTTTTTTTAAGTTATTCGAATACGGAATAATGGCACATTTAATTTTGAACTTTGATTTTGTTCAAGTAGGTATTCGAATGGAGTTTTTTTTTTAATTTTTCACATGCCAGTAACAAAGGTAAATGAACAGACGGTAAAAAACTAACGTTTAATTGTAAATAATAATTTAATTTATGTATGTTTTTTGTGGCAAAAGCAGTTAGTTAATGCGATTTGCATTATTTAAAAGTACGTAACGCGATGTTTAATTTACGATATTTTTTTAGAAATTTTTAAATATTAATGTACTTATCTTTTATTCCTTTTTAAGTTGAAATTTCGTCCGAGTATTTTTAAATATTTTTTAGTATAGATTTATGTTGGTTTTTTTTAGTAGATACAATATTTTACCTCCCTTATTTAAAGTAGGGAAATCCTCAAAGGACACCCATATAGGACCTCGTGAAAAGGTCTTTTTATTTTTATCCCGATACTGAAATGGAATTGAAAGCTGTAAAAAATGTATAACAAGTTACTAAATTATACTTGAGTTTTAATTATTAACTTAACTAAGTATAATAGAGATTCTCATATAATTATTGTTCCATTGTTTTTGCAATAAAAAGTATAATCAGAGAAAAATGAAGTCTTAAGTCGTCACAGATGCGTATAAAGAAGTTGGCTTTTTAAACTAGCTGGTTTGACGCGACTTTGTTTACGCTGTAATTATCCTATTTGTAACATCATACCCTATAACTACCCTTTTCTCTGAATCAGAACAATTGTAGTACTTGAAGGAATATTAAAGACTAGCTGTTGCCCCGTCCGCGTCTACTTTTACATAAACTTTGCCCCCTCTATAATCCTTTTTTCCAGTTAAAAAGTAGCCTATGTTTTATCTCACGCTCTAGACCATTTGTGTACAAAATTTCATTACAATCGGTTCAGCGGTTTGGCCTTGAAAGCGTAAAATTATAAAAAGTTTCAACGTCTCGCGCAACCTTTTGGGGGTTGATTTTAAAAAAATAAAAACGTAGCCTTTGTCCTTCCCTTGGTTCCCCAGTCGTGTTGTCTTTCTCGCACCAATACGACAATTACGAGCGCGATTCTACCGATGCGCTGCTATTCTCGTCCAGCGCTAAACATTCGTGACAATAGTATAGATAATCGCGTATCGCGTAACGCCCAAGGCGATTCAAACAAAGAGATTTATTTCGGAGCACAAAGATGGTTTATTACGGGAGTTGCAGTGTCCTCTCGGCTCGACGCCCACGCGATGCAGTCACCTCACTCTTTGAGATCATACATAAGCTTTTAGTATCAAACAAAGTGTCTGTTTGTCTCTTAGAACTTACCGGGGGTAGGTCTCTTTCGCAGGAGACCGACTGGGTGTGTACCCCCACAGTGCCAGACATTCTACCGCCTGAACAGTGACGTGAAAATGTCACTGTGCTCCGGTCTGAAGGGCACTGTAGCCAGCGAAATTACTGGGCTAATGAGTCTTAACATCTGACGACTCAAAGTGGGGAGCGTCGGTGTAGTGCACCCTGCCCGGAGTTGGGCTTTATAGCAAAGTTCCGGGTAGCACTGCATTGGCTATGGGCTGGCGTTACTCTTACCATCAGGAGTGCGTCCAGCTCGTCTCCCCTCTTCATGTTATAAAAAAAAAACTAGAAAGCTAGGCTAAGGCTATACAGATATAGATAAAGAAGTGTAGATTCCAAAAATTTAAACACTCCAGACAAGTGACAGTCCAGCCCAAATGTCGTGTGAAAAAATCTATACATATAATAAAAAGGTAAAGAGTCGCTGTCTGTACGTGGAAGATATATGAGAAAAAATATTATAGGATACCTTTATTAACGCAATAGAACCCAAAACAATGATTTTTGGAATTTTTGTCTGTTTGTTTGTGCACGCTTATCTCAGAAACGGCTTATCGTATCTAGTTGGGGTTTTCAATGAAAAAAAGCTGCCCAAAGTCACTTTTCTACGCGGGCGAAGACGCGGGCACAGCTAGTCTATTAATAAATATATGTCTTTGCTGTTCATTCGATGTACCTCATGAACTGTTATAGTCAGACAGTTGAAACTAGTTATCTTTAAACGTGTATTAATAATAATATATTGTAATTGTAGGACCAATAGTTTGTCTGGTCGTCCCTTTGTGAGCGTAGCTTGAAAACTAGGCAAAGGATTTTCAGGGGGATTTGTAGGATTTCTTCGGTTTCCTTCCATGGGGGTAGCAAATATAATAAAATAATCCTATATTTCTGTTATGAATTCAAAATTAAAATAAAACAATTAGATTAGCGAGACCTCTGGCTTTCAGGCTCCCCGTTTTAATGAATTATGCCAGGTGGAGGCGCGTAAAAAAACATGAAATTTTATCAAAATAATAATCAAATATTCGTGATCGGTCCCCACAAAAAATATAGTGCCCTTACTCAAGTTTTAGACTATGTCCATTGATGAATATAGACTGAGCCTACGCCCTACACGCGTCACAGGCTCACAGAAAGAGCTCTTATTGGCTTTATTATAGTATAGTACGCGTCACGAATCTTTAGCGCTGAACGAAACCTGCGCAGAAGTCAAGTCAAGGTATTGAGGTAGCGGCGCGGCGCGCGAGGCGCGTGATCGTCGGGTGCGCGAGCGTTGATTGGTTGTCTCAGTCGTGTTGTCTTTCTCGCACCAGTACGTCAATTACGATCGCGATTCTACTGATGCGCAGCTATTCTAGTCCAGCGCTAAACATAAATGACGCGTACTATACCTACTACTCACGAAATGTAAATATAAGGATGTAACATTTAACTTTATGATGCACATTAGGAACATTCATTAAGTTTTGATAGAAACCACATGTAGGTGCAACTATTTGTTTGTCCGTAGTCTATGATGCTCTTCCTTGAGATATAAATGGATTTCCTTATCGTTCCCACGAACAGAAAGTCGAGTAAAACAAGCACTTCACCCCGGGTTTATGTGGCATGCCTGGTATAAAGAGAAAAAGTAATAAAATGTAATGCAGGTAATATACTATCTGCATGCCAATTGCCAAATTGCAGCGAAATGGATCGTCAATCAGTTCAGAATCAGGATCAGTCGTTTTCGTCACTAGCGAACAGCCCCGGCTAGCATGTATATGTCACCGGAAAATAACAAGAACCGCAAATTTATATTTCCTAGGAATCTAATAAACCATCGTAGGATTAAATTGTATTATTTTACGACCACATTTTCGTAAATTTATCAATTTGCGACGTCTCGTTTGGTTATTGCTTAGTTATTATTTTACGCGTGAGTTCGGTAAGTTTATAAATTTGCGAAAATGTGGTCGAAAATAATACAATCTATCTCTCGTTTAGAATCCTACGAAGGTTTATAGATTTGCTGTTCTTGTTATCTTCCGGTGATATTTATATATACGAACAAACCTTTCTATTGAATCACTCTATCTATTAAAAAAAATTGCATAAAAATCGTTATATAGTTTTGGTTTCACTTATCGCGGACCGATTGTTAATATCAGTCTATGGATGTATCCAATGAAAAAGGGACTAAATTTCGTATAGTTATCGTCTTAACACACTGGAATTTCAAGCGAACAAAAATGTGGGATGAAACTATCTCATAATAATATATAATTGCGATTTCTCTGCAAACTTATTTATGTTCAGAAAATATTCCGCGGCCTCACCTTGGCACGACGAATGCCCTTTTTGAGGCCATTTGTATCATTTCTATAATAGTAGACTGGCCTCTTCGAATAGGTGCCTTCATTTATAAAGTTTCGTAATTAAATTAATCTGTAAGGATATTTTGTTTAAGCAGGATAAAAGAAGGATAAAATAGTGATGGTGTTTTCCTGCTGGCGTGTTTCTTCAACTGATGCTTAAAGATAGTTTGATTAAAGATAGTATGTAAAAATGTAGCGAAGTAAAATTCGTCACGTTGTTCTAAAGATGAACATACTAAAAAAATGCTGTTTTATTATTTTAAGAAAAATCTATGTCTACGTCATAAATGGTTACCTGTCTACAGTTTATTGACCCCTGATGGAGGACAGATAATATATTTAACAGATTAAATAGCCATAAATAAAGAGACGCATTAAAAGCAATCCAGACTGAATTGGCTTAAACGTGCCATTAATATATTTTATACAAGGTTTTGCTTGAAAAGGCACGCCCTAATTTCGTTATTAAAATACATTTTGTTTATTTGCACTGCTGAATGTTGGGTAAATATTTGGGTCTCGTAAAGGACACGATTTTGGTGCAGATGACTTCATAATTATTTATTAAATATTTATTTATTTATTTTATTTAATTATATTAACTAATTTAATATTACAACAAAAGATCATAACACTAAAAAATTTTCTTTGATTGAATTGGTCTTGCCTGCTTTTTTAAACAACGACGCTAATACGACGGGGTGTTATAAGTTTGACGTGTCTGTGAAGTGTGTGTTTATGTGTCTGTCTGTGGCATCGTAGCTCCAAAAGGGATGATCCGATTTAAATGAGATTTTTTTGTTTGAAAGGTCGAGAGTGTTCTTAGCTATGTTTGGTGGAAATTGGTTCAGGTGGTCAAGGTCATCAGGTCGTTTGTCAGGTGCGATAGGAATGTTACACGCTCAGTTTGCTTGCTTCTTTGTAGGGGGTTTATGTATTTCGTAGAATTAGGAAAATTACAGTTATCGTGACAACAAACATACAAACATCCTCACAAAATTTCGCATTAATAAAATTAGTAAATTATAAACCGGCCTTACATAGACAACTATTGATCTATTACGCGCCATAGACCATATGCTTGACCTAAAAGGTCTTATATGGTGACCTACCATACTAGTACATAGAACTTGTTTAGGGCTGATGGTTTGTGATGGATTGCTTGGTACAATGTTATGAAAGATATACATTTAAGGTATAATAATTAATTAAAAAAAATATAAAACCGACTTCATGATAATACCTATTCAACAACAAAAAATAATCGTTCAAATTGGTTCGTAATCGGCGGAGATATTGCGTATAGAAAAGTTCATCCCCAATTATCCTCCCTTGGGGGTTGTTTTTTTTATTTAAATTTAAATGGGACCACCCTTGAGGTATTACCTATACGTCGAAAAAAGATTTGTTCAAATCGGTTCATAATTGGCGGAGTTATCGCGTAACATACGAGTCGAATTGAGAACCTCCTCCTTTCTTTGAAGTCGGTTGAAAAGTATAAGGTTTTTTTATGTAAGCTTTGACAGCTTTGGAGCCAGGGGGGTCACATACGTCGACGTTGTCAAATCAAGACTTAATACAATAGATACATAGAATAAAATAATTTTTAACAAAAAATAAACCGACTTCAAACTAAAAAGCAAAAAATAAATTTGCTTCTCACAAAGTAATACGCATTTTCATTTAGTATATAATAATGATTTAATAGTTATTTTATAATTTAGACGTCGGTACCAAGTAAATGCTACAACAATCTATACAATATCGATTTAACCAAACAAACACTTATTGTTTTACTTGACACCGACTTCTAAATTATAAACTAACTATCTAAACTAAATCGTTTTAAAGAAATTAATGATAAAATTATGTCCTCAGGGATGTAAACCCCCAAATAACAAAAAAATAGTCTTGCAAAATAATTGGCAATTATGTTTTTCTTAGTTGTGAAGAGAGCGCCAAATAGGTGTATATAATTTTAACAATCTATATTATCTTTATCAATACTAATACATAAAGAAATAAAGTTTGTGTGTCTGTTAAATGGTAAGGGGTAATCTCGGGATCTACTGAACCGATTTAAAAAAAAACTAACACTAATAGAAAGCCAAATTATTGCTGAGTGTCATAGGCTATATTAAAAAGGATTGTTGACATTATACCCAACGAAGTGGGCACGGGTCCGCTAGCTAATATTTCTTTAATTTAAAAAAGATAGCTTTAATATATAAACCACAATGGGTCATGGCGGACGTCCTTTCCCGCCTAAAAATGGTGTTTGACATTTGTTGTCTATGGCTCTATATATGTATGTTGGTGAAGTTTATCGTTTATGGTTTTGATAAATGTAATGCGTAACCTTGTTAAGATAATTGACAGTCTCGAAAGGAGGTCTTATTTATTCTGAATTTATTTTTATGTTTAAATTGAGGCTGTGTATTTATTTACTGAATAGGTGTCGTAAAAGAGAATATCATATGTACGGTACATAATAAAAAAATTTACGAAATCAAAAATCATTTTTCTCGTAATTGCACTGGTAGGTTATGTAAAATACTAGCTAAAAAATAAATCTTTGATGTCCGTTGCGCGTGAATGCACCGCAACCAACCACCTAAACGCAAGCCGTCCTAATTGGGATGTTTTTGCGTCTTCAAAAATTTGCGCGTATAACATATTTATTTCATATAATATCATTGTATATAACTAAGAATGTTCGTGGTTCTTGAAATTACTTTGTTTTTGTGAAAACGAATCGTTGAGTCAGAATCGGTAATAATGTTTGAATACCTAGTGCACGTGGGAATGGATTTATTTGTAGTCTTACGTTATTGAAGTTTTTATTTAAAAATCCATATAACTATTAACTAACATCGTGGTATAAGAACCAGATGAGCGTATCTACAAAATAAAAATCGTTTTTTTTCTCACAAAACAGTTCACAGTGTAGTCCTTTACGAAATGCAAAAACAACGTAACCGTTTATTAATGTATATTTTTATTTCACCAACTACATATTATCTGTATTAGTGAACTGGTAAAGTTTGAATTGGCGAATTTTCCCACTATTTTTGCTTCCCCGTAAAATTTAGAAAATGTA
Organism: Eurema hecabe; assembly: GCA_026213755.1. Lineage (NCBI taxonomy): Eukaryota > Metazoa > Arthropoda > Insecta > Lepidoptera > Pieridae > Terias > Terias hecabe. The sequence continues at coordinate 5,145,945 of JADANM010005620.1, forward strand.
GATACGTTCATCGGACTCTTACACCGCGACATAATATAGCATATAGTATTTAGCATGTAAAAGATAGTTTGAAAATGAGCGAAATGTTAAGAAGCATATTAAATAAAGTCGAATTGATAAACCTCTTTAGAAGTCGGTTACAGATATTATATAACATTAAAATTATAGAAACCTAAAATATTGTGCGTCTGTCTTCTTGCCTTTTGAACGAAAGAAAAATGAATATCAAAAATAGTTCAATCGTTTTGTAGATATCGGTGGACTTTCATATAAACTTTGACTCCTCATTAGCCCCCCTTACAACCCTATCTATTTACATTACAATCGGTTCAGTAATTTCGGCGTGAAAGCGGAACAAACAGACAGATACATTTTCGCATTTATAATATTAGTATAGACTATAGATTGTATACGGGGTCGCTAGTTCATCAAACAATTGGGCGATACTATAGATTATATACGAGTCGGTCATTGCCAAGGGCGTATCTAAATTATCTGTGCAAATACTAAAACAAAGACGCGGCGAATAGATTCGAATTTCGAACGCGACCGCGCAGTGACCTTGAACCGCGCGAAAAAACATGGCGGTGACGTAAAACGCGCGAATTCGAAATTCGGATACGGAGGTCAATGACCGCCGATGACAGATACACGATGCACAGATTATGATGTATGCTGTCAGAAGATTTAATGATTCGATTTTTGTACGACCGCGGCGAAGCGAAAAGGAAGGGTAATGTTTTTGGTAGAGTGACGTATGTGTGTGTGTGTGTGTGATGCCGTAGCGTTAGAACGGGCGAACCGATTTTGATTTTGTTTTACTTGTTTGACAGATTAATTTATCGGGCATGAAAGTTAGAGATAGAGAGCCAATAGACAGGGAGAATAGCCAATTACTTATCTTACATTAATATGAAAAAAAAGATTTTTTTCTGTCTGTCCCTAAGAATGTTTTAGTCTTAAAAACTACGTAATCGATTTTAATTTCGAATTTAAATTTTAATTTGTATGTGTGTATTAAATTTCATGTTTTTTTACGTGGCCCACCTGATATAATTCGCTGTAACGGGGAGGCTGAAAACCAGCGCTACACCGAGTATCCTACTCAGTGTAGCACAAGCTGAGCCCTCCCCCTTTGCTGTGATTTGCCTGTTTATCTATTTTATTGTATTTTCTCCATTCTGTATTTATAACAGTAATAAACGATTATTTTATTTTATTTAAGCAACTATAAAACAAGATGACGCCTCAATTTTTACTGCGCAGTATCAACCTCCATACGAAACAGCCATGACACACAAACAAAGCAAACGCATTTAATTTAATTACGTCTCAAAATGGCGGCGGAACTCTATTACACTTTCGTAAACATAGATAACACTTTCCCTGACTTTCTTTTTTAAATTCACTAAGACGAAAATTTTTGTATCATTGTAGTATGTAGCTAGTTTTTTAATCTGTGCGACCTTATTTGTTTTCGCGTTTTAAAATTTGAAAATTATAAACGTACTAGCTGTGTTCCGGGATTTTACCCGCGTAGTTACCGTTCCCGGGGCAATACCGGGATGTAAGCTATCCTATCTTTAAAGTTGGGTCAAACTGCACACGGTGTGCAAATTTAATTTAAAATCGGTTCAGTTGATTACGAGTCAATCGCAAACAACGTGACGCGTAATTTATATAAATAAACGTATAATTATTTTATAGGTAAGTAGGGTCGTGCTATTTGGTATGCCATGTAAAACCTTTCTATAGAAGAAGAGAAAAAGAAGAAATGATATCTTATAAGAGAAGTTTAAGCCATTATAGGCCATTTCTTCCAAGCAACAATACTTAAGAAATAAAAGAATAAAAATGTATTTATTAACTAGCTGTGCCCGCGACTTCGCCCGCGTAGAAAAGTGACTGGGCAGCATTTTTGAAAATGCCTAACCCGCGCCAACAAACGTTCAGAAAGTTCAACGTGATTCTTTAAATTGCCATAACTTTTTTATTTATCAACCGATTGACATGAATTAAACACTAAATGTTAAGTGATGCTAACCACAATATATCATTACAAACCCCATCTAGATAGGATAAGCCGTTTATAAGATTAGCGTGCACAAACAAAGAGACAAACAGACAAAATTTAAAAAATCATTGTTTTGGGTTCTATTGCGTTAATAAAGGTCTCCTATAATATTTTTTCTCATATATCTACCATGTACAGACAACGACTCGTTACGTTTTTATTATATGTATTATGTATAGATGTATAGATAGAAAGAAACCTTCGAATCGAAGTTTATATGTTTTTTATTATAACCTCAGTATAGAAAGAATATTTTTTATTTTCTTCACAGATCGTAAACAAATAAATGTCAGCAAAATGCTTGTGTCTCTTACACATGTAGGCAATAATTTATTTATAATATAAACTTCAAAGCGATCCATCAAGACGGTACATAAACATGCCAAAAATATAGAATGCAACGCTTTTTTATCTGTGCCTAACGTCATTGGAGTGACATTTGCGTGCATTATGGCGGGAGTCCAAAAATTTATGAAAATAAAAGGATTGTCGATTTTTTGGAGCAAAAATAAATATAATTATGTAGGTACGATTGACGACAGAATTATATAAACGCATTCAAAATAACACATCGTTTGAGCTAAATATATGCTTAATTATCTTTATTTTTTTATCTTATTAGATTTTTAATTAAAGATTTATTATATTTACAAACCTTCCTCCTGAATCACTGTATCTATTAAAAAAGGCATCAAAATCAATTGCGCAGTTTTAAAGATTTACGTGAAGGAAGCGATTTCTTTTTGCAGTTCGTTATATGTAATGAGTTATATTTAATATTTAAAATATAGATAATGTTGCTGCAAAAAAAATTTAATATTCGAAATAAAAAAATTTGAAATCCGTCTATAATTGATGAAAATATCGGTGGAGATACGTAAAAAATATTATACATACAGACGAATTGAGAACCTCCTCCATTTTTGAAGTCGGTTAAAAACGTATGAATTTTGATGTGATGCGGTGTGGCAAGGATCTACGTAAGTAGACAAAATTGTCTACTTTGAAATGGCTTCACATTGCGTGTTTAAGTGTTCTAGGTGTTATAGTTCTATTCTAAGTAGAATTATCAATACACGTGGCTCGTTTAAATAATAATAATAATAATAAATAGACACACGAAAGCGAACAAGCAATTGTTTTGCGTGTTTGTGAAACATTGTTTCGTTTTGTTGACCGTCAAACGAGATATATGTATTTAATATTTATCTATAACTTTTAATCAAATAAAATTAATATAGTTGATCTAATGTATAGGTATTACAAAATCATTACACTGTTCGTAACGGACAATCTTATCACTGTAATATATATAGGAATAAGAAAGAGAAAATACGAATATAATTTAAGTTTTATTTTTTTTTACATAAAATAATGCCCGAACAAACATTAAAAAAAAACATATACTATATAACCTGTCGAATTCGCCGTAGTGAACCTCCTTTTTGGAAGTCGCTTAGAATGAAATATTTTTTTCTTTATTGCACGTACCTATATGAATTTTGTTAAACACAAAAAATATTTTGTGTATAAACCCTTACAAAGTTGCAAAAACGTTAAATTTTTATAGAAGACTAGCCGTGTCCGGCGGTTTTGCCCGCGTAGTTCCCGTTCCCGGGGCAATACCGGGATATAAGGTATCCTGTGTTAATAAAGCGTCTCATATAGGTATATAATGGCGAATTAAATATTTTTGCACAGTATGGGTTTCAAATAAAAAATATGTTCAGTAGTTTCTGCACGAAAGAGTAACAAACATGTAAACTTAAAAAACTTTCACATTTATTATTATTAGTAACAAGTAAAATACTAAATAAAAAACCGACCTTCGTACTCGCAAAATAAGTTTTATCTCCGCGAAAATGTATGTACAAGTAATTTTGGCAGTACCGCGTCCTCTACGCGTGGTCAATGAACGTACGAGTCGCCCACTAGCTTGTAGCTACAGACTTACAGTACGTGATACGTCAGTCGCTTCTCAGAGCTAGACGGGAACAGACGTCTGCGGGTCGCTGGTGAACAGCCGGCCCGCGTATAACCGCGCAAATCGCGAAATAAAATCAAATATTTTAATTGAAGTTTAAAAGAACTGTCTATGGATTTAACGTGTTCTAGTGGTTGTGGATTTTGCTTCGACTTAAAGGGGGCATTGTTTTGATATTGCGTTCTCTAAAATATAATGTACTGATTAATTATTTATGTATTAAAGTAGAGTGGTAATTTAATTCGCTCCACGGCGCCGTTATAAAAATTTTAAATTCAAATTTTCTTTTTGTTCTCGCCACGTAGACAGTGAAAATACTTGTCGTATTGACGTTTATGGTTCTTTGTTCGAGATAGCCGTAGTTAGATGACAAAGTTAATGTCTATTTAAATAGTTGCAGTACGGCCTATAGTGGTCTATTTGGCAAACTCTCAAGTGAGTCAGTCAAGATGAATACGAGAAACATGTGTTTGAAAGTGAAAGAAAAGGGCGGGCATTTGTGACAGTGCACCGAAAATGTCGCCTGACAAACGGAAGAGGAAGATCGAAGGTAGCAAAAGGACTTAGCAAAGCCCCTAGGGTGAATGATCTCAGTATTTAAGTGCTCAAAAAAAGACTGATTTAGTTACCGCTAAGCAGCCAGCGACCGTGACAATGATTGCCTTAAAAAAGCTTTACGGAGACGAATTGCTCCGCTTGGCTCTAGTTTTAAGCCTCCTCAAGGCAAACCCGAACGAGTATCTGGAGATCGAGACGCACCAGCTCATCACCGGCCTCCATATATCCAACGGATCCGACTGGTCCTTGGAGCAGGAGGCCAGGACCCTCATCAGACCGAGGTTCGTCCACCCCAAATCTCTGGACAACATACTCGTCAACTATGAGAGACAGCTGTTCGAGGAGCTCAACTCCTTGGGCCGATACAATTATAGGGAAAACAATGACCGGATGTGGCATAATCAGGCGATACACACGTATTTGGTGAATAACGTAGCGACTACAGTTGTGCCTGTGCCTCCGAGCGAGGTGGAGGGCAATGAGACTCAAGACGCGGTGTCAGCCGATGAGAATGTAGCCCAGGAAGTCAAGATATCAGAAGAGGAAGACACGCAAGACGAACCAGACGCTGTAGTCACTCTGTCAGCTGATTTCTTCGAGAACAGAACAGAGTCAGATATCTTCGCGGAGATAGGGAGCAGGTCGTTTGATGTCAACGAGTTTCTGGTGACCGATACGATGCAGATCAAGAAGGAGCCAGAGGAAGTAGATCTTCTCGACGTCAGGGTTAAGAAAGAGAGGGAAGATGATCTCTACAGCGATAATGCGATGGACGACTTCGTTCCATACTTCAGTGCGAAGTCTGAGAAGTTGGAGTTAGGGGAACCGAACTCTGTCTTCCATCAGAATTTGGCTGATTTGCAAGATTATGGAGAACTGTTCGATGATGTCAAGGAGCTCAAGAATGATCTAGATTATCTGGACGTGAAACAACAACAAGAGAACCTGGAACAGTACCTATTGGAGAACACTCCGTTGGATACGGAAGTGTATGAGCTGGCGCCGATATTTGAAGAGGAGTTAGTGTTGGATGTGAAGAGGGAAAGGGCGAGCACTAGCTTCACGTCGGCTAGTTCTAGTGGTGTGAGTGAGATGGATGTATCTGATGTTCCCGATGTGAAGCTGGAGCCTGATGAAGGGCACCACACTGGCGACGAGTTGACTCAAGAGGTGAGTGATATAATTTAAGACAAACACACAAACTGATCAACAGTGTAATCGCTGTTATAATCTTTTTTATATTGCCTAATTGATGTTGACTATACTAACACTTTTCAGACTGAGACAAAGCGTCAATATTATTTTAAGATATCAGAGAATTTTATATTTAAATTATAAGGTTATATAGGCATTGCTTCTTATAGGATATTTATTCGAGACTTAGCACATATATAATAGTAGCTGTTGCCCGCGACTCCGTCCGCGTGGACTTTCATATAAACTTTGACCTTTTATAAAGTTTTCATTATTTTTACAATGTATTCTGCTATTCTGAACGGGGACAAATCCAACGAACCAAAAACCATGAAAATTGATATAGCTAATCTCGAGTTATAAGTGTTGTAACAAACCCGTCTTTGTTTTATATATATAGATTATGTACAACTAGCGACACGCTCCGGCTTTGCTCACATATATTATGATGTAAGCTATCCTATCTTTTACGTTGGAACAAACTGCACGCAGTGTGCAAATTTAATTTAAAATCGGTTCAGTAGTTTAGAAGTCAATTGCGGATAAACAATGTGACACGTAATTTTAAAAGAACACTTCGACTTAGAAAACTATAGCTAAGATTTTCTGTCCATAAAATCGTGGATAGTAAAAAGTAAACAACGATACGACGCACTATCTGATTAATATTAAATTATGCAAAGAAATGACGCGACCGTGTTGGACCTATGACCTTTCGTAACTAATTGTACTTTGGGAATTGTAATATGTTGTTACATTTAGTGCTGTTTAGTTGTTCTATAGCCTTAAGTCTTTCGCATTTTGGACTTATTAACGTTCAAATTTTTTTTTATAAATACATATTTTCAGGACATTTATACACAGCGCCATCTAGTTCCAAGCTAAGCCGAAGCTTGTGTTAAGGCAACTAGATAACGGAATAAATTACATATACATACTTTTCTTTTGTAAATACATACATACAATACATAGCAACACCCTGACCCCAGAAAAATACAAATGTAAATTACAAATATATGTGTGGGGATCGAACCCACGACCCTTCGCGCAGAAAGCTATCTATCACTGCTATCACTGCGCCAAGCGGTCGTCAAATTATTGAATAAGACTTTGAATAACCCAAATTGTTTGACCTTTTCTCTTGGTATGTGGTATTGGGTCAATCTTTCTTACGTATTTTGGACTTATTAACGATTAAATTTTTATTGATTAAGTCTTTGAATAACCCAAGTTGGTCTTAACCTTTTCGCTAAGTGGATGTATCGTCCAAAGTTCTTCAAATATCAGCTCGGATTTCGTCTAAGTTTATTTTTCTTATTTTTATATTCTCGCCAGCGTGTTTACTGCGCCGCGAAATGAGAGGTTGTTGCTCTCGACTTTTGATTTGCCAATGTCAAGGTCGTCTAGTCGAATATAAATATTGAAGTTCGGGATACAAGAAATATGTGAGACTAGGTTTTTACCGCGGTTGTAGACGCGTAGTCTTCGTATCCGTTGGAATACTGAAGCTCTACTCCTAACACAATCGATGTCGATTTTTATTATTTTCATTATTTTAAAACTTTTTTGTTTCTGTTACGATAACGATTCCGATAAACTGATGTGCGATCCGATTCTTTATTAGAGTATAATAAGTATCATAGCTCGGTTAGCAGTATCAAAAATTTTCGATATCGACGACCATTGCATTCGGAGTAGCTCCTCTGGAGTAAAGTTAAAGTCGAAAGTATCTTTATTGAACTAGGCCACATATAGTAACACTTGAATCGTTATGGTATTATAAAACATTTACCACCGGTTCGGAAGGCAGTTACTACGGAGAAGAACCGGCGAGAGACTCTAATAGTGAAAAGTATCCTAGGTATTAATCTAGTCTAATCTACATGCGTATAGAATTTCGGTCAATCCTATTTATTAGTTTTTGCGTGAAGGTGTAACGTAGAATCGTACAGCTTCACAAACCAACCCATTTATAATATTAGTATGGATTTACCGCGATTGTACCTACGCATTTGTCGTAATAATCTTGGAATCATAATTTTTGCTTCAGAAAGTTCTCGGCAAACGTGGAAAATTTTCTCATTTCGTTTTGAAATTGATCGAAATCTTTTACATTGCTTTTTAAGCCAAGATCGTCTGTCTACATGTAAAAAATATTGATGATCAATATAGGTACATAAGTATAGGATTTATATTAGGATACCTGGAAAACTATTTGGGTACCATTTCTGTTGTCTGAAATCTTGGCTTAACTCATGGAATCCGGGATAGTTTTAATGGAATAAATAAATAAAATAAATAAATATTTTCATGACATTTATACACAGCGCCATCTAGTTCCAAGCTAAGCCGAAGCTTGTGTTATGGCAACTAGATAACGGAATAAATTACATATGCATACTTTTTTTTGTAAATACATACATAAAATACATAGCAACACCCTGACCCCAGAAAAATACAAATGTAAATTACAAATATATTTTTCCGCAGAAAGCAGTTGTGTTACCACTGCGCCAAGCGGTCGTCTAATACTTTTTCTAATAACCTGTGAAATTTTCATTTTTAGAAGTTTATCTATACTGTGTTGTAATGTATTTTTAGTGTGTGAATCGAGCCTACAACCCTTGGCGTAGGAGGTATGACTAGTTCCAAGCTAAGCAGAAAGGCTTGTGTTATGGCAACTAGATAACGGAATAAACTACATAGACATACTTTTCTTTTGTAAATACATACATACAATACATAGCAACACCCGGACCCAGAAAAATACAAATGCAAATTACAAATATATTTTACCGGTGTTGGGATCGAACCGACGATCCTTCGCGCAGAAAGCAGTTGTGCTACCACTGCGCCAAGCGGCCGTCAAAAAGACGGTTGTTGCATTTTTTTATTATCTAAGAGACGCATTATTTTTCTTTATACCAAGGCGTAATGCTTATTGTCTGAATGAGTATTCCAGAGTATTCTGGATTCAAGTTATTTTGAGAGTTTTGCGCGGCCTTCTTGTGAAGAATTTATTTGGGCATGTGTGTTTAATTCAACATCCTTGCATCAAATTCACAAGGTGCATCACTCGCTGGAGGGAAGCCAAAAAATATCCAGCACGAATATAAATAGCTACTGTTGCTTACAGACTTTGTCCGTAAATCAAGTCTCCTTCAGGTACAGTCAGTTGCGAAAGTCGGTGAACATGGTCAGTGTTATTTAGAACTTCCTCAGCAATTCGAATGGTTGACGAACCAGCTCTTATGATCGGCTTGATGAATAAAAAAATATTTAAAGACACTTATACACAGCTCCATCTAGTCCCACGCTAAGCAGAGCTTGTGTTATGGCAAATAGATAACGGATACATATTAATTGACGTACTTAAGCCTTGCTATCGGCCAAATACTCGTACGCAAATTAAATAAAGCACGCCTTAAATCTCATAACTTTGACAGAATTGTATGGCGAACTGTCAAATGTCCGATTTGACATTTTGATTTAAACTGAAGTTGTACTTAAATTTAAGTTGCCTTTCAGTATTCTGGCAAAATAGACGTGGCTTCTCTCTGCGTCTTCTATCGGATCTACTAGGGGAAATGTTCCGAGGAAATTTTATTTTGCTTTTTATTTAATTTGAAGTTTTTTTTTTGTAAAAAAAACAGGCCATTCGTCCAGTGGTTTCGCAACCTGTCCCAGACAAACAAACAATCGCATCTATCATCTTTATAATATTAGTATTGAGATTATAAGATCGGTCGAAACACGGTAAAGTTCAATGAACGGTTATCAATAAATTGTCTTAGACATTTAAATAAAAGACTGATAAGAATCATGTTTTAAATATAATGGAAATATACCTACGGACGACGCTGAGGATTTTGAATGAATGTCGGTGAATAATTCAATGAATTACGAATAGGTATTTGTTACTGTTTCGTAAGCACTACATTAAAGATTATGCG
>JADANM010005620.1:5175056-5190688 GCA_026213755.1 Eurema hecabe
TATCTTCCATGTACAGACAGCGATTCGTTACGTTTTTATTATATGCATAGAAGATGATGCTATACAAAGTTGTAGAACCGGTATAGTAAGCTACACTAAACATCTGTGACGCAGTGTTAGGTAGTGAAAGTGCACGTGTATGCACTAGATCGAGACCTAGAATCTAGACTTTGTATATCTAGACTAGTTGAACTGGTATCTAGAATTTATGTTAGGGTATATTGGGTCCGTGTTTTTTAAGTAAATTAGATTTAAATATAGGTCGAAAGTAGTGTGTCTAACATCTAGAATTTAAGACCTAAAAAGTAACCTAGTCTTCAGTCTAGATTTTAAAGATTTACTATAGATAATCTGAGCCTATATTTAGTCTTAGTAATCCATACAATAGCGATACTGTCTCTGTCTGTCTGTCTGTCTCGCGTTCATGTCAAAACTACTGAACCTGTGACGTCATAGTTATCTATGTGTAAAAGAGACATGTTTGAGTCAAGTCCTAGTTCGTTTTAACGTTTCGTTTTTTTGGGTTTTTTTGGGATAATATCAATGATATACTTAATAGATATGTTGTACACCTTTAAAATAAACCGAAAAAAGTGTTCCGCACAGCAGCGGCAGCACACATACATACAAGTCACAACGATAGAAAGAGATAAATGATAAAACTAATAGAAAAAAAAATAGTTTAGTCAGTTGCGCGCGAATGCACCGGCAACCAATCACTCAAAATTATGCGCTTATAACATATCTATTTAATATAATATCATCGGTTAATGTCATATTTTATAAAACCTTTTAAAATATACAAAAAAAAACGTTTATTTAAGGGTATTGTGCCGTGTGAAACAAAAAATTTTAATAGCTTAGTGCAAATGTGTGACGCACAATAGTACAGTAATCAGTGAAAGTGACACGTGTGTGAGCTAGATTTAGATCTAGACTTGATACAGTGTGTCTAGATTCTAGTAAAGCTATCAAATACTACCTAGATTCCGTTATCACTACATAGTATATAATACTAGCTGTTGCACGCGACTTCGTCCCCGTCGGATCTATTTCTATTATTATGTTATAGTGAGTCAATCCTAGAAGATAGACATATACTGTCGCGGACTTTTTTTTAGATCATTTAAAGAGGAATAATTCTTTAATACATATTATTTTGTATCTTGAGCCGTTTTCGCAGCGCACGCAAAGGAAGCCCCCAAAGATGAATAATTTTCCCCGTTTTTTCCATATTTTCCATTATATCTTCGCTGCTATTAGTCGCAGCGTGATGTTATGTAGCCTAAAGCCTTCCTCGATGAATGGTCAATTCAATAAAAAAAGAATTTTTCAATTCGAACCAGTAGATCCTAAGATTAGCGCGTTAAAACAAACAAACAAACTCTTCAGCTTTATATATTAGTATAGATTAAATTTAAAATTTAAAAAACCCCCGACAGACAGACAGACAGACACAGCAAACTTATAAAAGTTGTTGTTTTTTGTGATATACAAGTGATAACCTTTCATTTGATACCCCACTTGAGCATATTTGCAGACATTCGGTTTTTCTTCCACACTTTAACCCCCCATAACTTTTAAACGGCTGAATCTATTTTCATCTAACATGTCTAAGAACGCTCGCCCGTAAAACACCTGTAATACAAAAAAACTAAATTGAAATCGGTTCATTCGTTCGGGAGCATCATAAAGACAGACAGACACATCAAACTTGAAACACCCCGCTTTTTGCGTCGGGGGTTAAAAACAAAGTCGCTATCTTTGTCCCTATATATCTATGTAATGCTTTAATAGATAGAGTAATTCAAGAGGAAGGGTTATATGTATATCACATACATAATATATGTGAGCGAAGCCGGGGCTGTGGTTAGTATTGTAGTACATGGAATAATAGCGAAATGTAAAGTCTAGTACTAGCGCGTGAGACGGTTTGTTACGACACTTATAACTCGAGATCGGCTAGACCAATTTTCATGGTTTTTGGTTCGTTGGATTTGTCCCCGCCCCGAATAGCAGAATACATTTTAAAAATTTATAATATGAAAGTCAACGCGGACAGAGTCGCGTGCAACAGCTAGTAAATTATAAGAAAGTAATGCGTCAAATTGCAAACATTAAGTTTATTTGTTTACAATTAAAGCGAAAGTGCCACGTGTATGAGCTAGATTTAGATCTAGACTTGATATAGTGCGTCTAGATTTTAGTACTGTTATGAAACACTAGATGCGCGCGAGAAACTAGCTTTGTTTATTTTATGTAGTACTAGCTGTTTTAGTGCGATGGAAAGACAGCCAGACAGAATTACTTTCGCATTGATTTTTTTTTTATAACATGAAGAGGGGAGACGAGCTGGACGCACTCCTGATGGTAAGAGTAACGCCAGCCCATAGCCAATGCAGTGCTACCCGGAACTTTGCTCTAAAGCCCAACTCCGGGCAGGGTCCACTACACCGACGCTCCCCACTTTGAGTCATCAGATGTTAAGACTCATTAGCCCAGTAATTTCGCTGAAATATTAGTATTAGTAGGTATAATTCGCATTGATAGTATTAGTATAGTAGTTATTAGTAGATTTATTAGTATGGACTAGCTTTGACCTACGGCTTCGCTCACATAGAATTAATAAATAAGATGTTGGGAATAAAAAGTAGCCAATGTTTATTCTGATATTTTGTCCAAGAATATGAAAAAAAATAGTAATGTACAGTCCAGTAATTTCGGATGCCAGCGTTAAAACAAGAATAATTTTAAAGATATGAAAAAATGACTCATAAATTTGAGTATCAATATTCTCTTTGTTAGATTACAATCTATCGAAAAATAATTCGTTAAATTGCAAGCAGTGGATAATTTATTATTAATCAGTCATTGGAGGTGGTACGTGTGCGCGCTAAGTCTAGATTTAGACTTGGTTGAATAGACTAAGATTACTAGCTGTATGTACATGGCTGTAGAGCTAAAAGCCCTAAAAAAAAATAATGATAAAAAAGGTTCATAGAGACGGAAGAAAACGACTTGGTTTTATACTATGTAATAATTATATGCCCAATAAACATCGAGATTAGTTAGACGAAGATAAATCTAATTTGAACTTGACATCGTAATTCAGTGAACACGTGCCCAAAACGCGCTGAAAATGATTTTAAGATAGTTTCGTTCGAGACAACAACCCGAACGCCTTGACCGTAACTAACCTTGCTGAATGCCAAATTTGTAATGCAATGTTCTAGAAATATTGACTATTAGATATCAGCGCCATCTGTCGTGCGATAATTGTGAACTAAAAGCTTGCGTATTTTCTTGGTGGTCTGTGAAGGTTTTTTAGGCCGCGTTTGTACTAAAAAATAGTGTTGATTGAGTCAAGTAAATTTCAGAAAAATCCGTCGTATTAGTAATTTTTTCTTATTAGTTACCTAATTATTCTTACAGGACGGTGTGTTTTTGTTAATATTACTATCATATATTTATTTTTTATTAGACGACCGCGTTGTCTGTATAGGAATATAAATAATTATAATAAAAGATGTTAACATTTGTCAACTAGCGCCATCTATTACACTAATGGATATATTAATGAACTATAGTACAATCAGATATTAATAGATGGCGCTAATCGCGAATATCAAATGAGCCATCTGTCGTCGAATAGCGGAACTAAAAAGTTTTCCGATCGTTTAATAAAAACATAGATGGCGCTGTAGTCAAAAGAATTTATAAACGTCGTAGGTGGCGCCATATTTGTAAGGAATTAAATTGACGAATGCTATGAGAAACAGCTGAAATTCTAATTCATATATTATTTGTTAAGACCCCGAAGAGGGACTTGACCTCCCTAGGATCGGATCCTTAAAAAAGTCATAACTTAATTTTTTTTTAAGTTAATAGTAAAATAAGTATCTTATGTTTTAATCTAGGGTCCTAATCTACCAACATGAAATACTTTATTAAAAAGGATAGAATGCAATTACTTATATATAGTTGGTAGAAAATCTTCAAATTGCAATGTATTTTGAAATCGCCGTTTTTACTTTAAAGCTACAGACTCACAAAATTTAAATCTTTGTGAAGTTAAATAATTAATTATATACTGTAGATATATTTAGTTTTACTCTGTATTAAAATATGTTTCTTTTCATTGTTCCAGGATATGGATCTGATAGAAGTTTTATGGAAGCAGGATGTCGACATGGGATTCTCGATGGAGGACCCTATGCATATGGTGAGTGCTATTTCTATTTATTTATTTACTAGCTGTGTCCCGCGGTTTTACCCGCGTGGTTCGCGATCCCGGGGCAATACCGGGATATAAAGTATCCTATGTGTTAATCCAGGGTATCACCTATGTACGTGCCAAATTTCAACTAAATCGGTCCAGCCGTTTTATCGTGGAAGAACAACAAATATACAAACATACATACATACTGTATACATTCCCATGAACTTTCACATTTATAGTATTGGTAGGATTATTTCCACAATAAGCGTTTAATTTTACAAAATGATAACCACTATATGATAACTTAAAGCTACTTAAGCTTTAACTTACCTTAACTTAATCCAGATATAAGAGAAGGGATATCAATAAAAACAAAAATGATTTTGATTGAAATTTATTTATCCTTTATTACATGTACCAAAATAACAAATAAAAAAATAATATGTAAATGGCGGCCTTACTACTATTACTACGCAACGATTTCTGCCAGGCAACCAGAAGTTGAAGTTAATGAGTACTAAATCTTAATATATATAAATCTCGTGTCACAATGTTTGTCCTCAATGGACTCCTAAACCACTTAACCGATTATAATAAAATACGCACACCATGTGCAGTTCGATCCAACTCAAAAGATAGGATAGCTTACATCCCGGTATTGCCCCGGGGACAGGAATTACGCGGGTAAAACCGCGGGGAACAGCTAGTCTATATTATAAAGAATTACAAGTCAATATTAGAAATACACAAACCCCCGACAAAACGCAAGCAAACTGAGCGTGTAACATTCCTATCGCACCTAACACACGACCTGATGACCTTGAGGACCTGAACCGATTTCCACCAAACATAGCTAAGAACACTCTCGACGGATATACCTTTCAAACAAAAATCTCATTAAAATCGGATCGTCAATTTGGGAGCTACGTTGCCTCAGACAGACACGTCTAACTTATAACACCCCGTCGTATTTGCGTCGGGGGTTTACTTAAAATTAATAAGCTATACTTAAACTTAATCCATATGTGTATGTATAGGAGGGACCACAAGCCACAAAGGTCGAGCTCGCCAAGGAGTTGGACAAAGACCTTCGGATCCAGGAAGAGAAGAAGATGGAGAATGAGAGCATTGAGAAGGTCAAGGCTTCGCTTTTGGAGCCGGAAAATAAAGAGGTAAGCTACATAAGATACATAATTAACTTCAAAAAATTAAACCGACTTAATGATAATACCTATACGAAATTACTGGGCTAATGAGTCTTAACATCTCATGATTCAAAGTGGGGAGCGTCGGTAGCACCGGATTGGCTATGGGCTGGCGTTACTCTTACCATCAGGAGTGCGTCCAGCTCCCCTCTTCATATTATATAAAAAAAAAACCTATTCAAAAAAAAGGTAATCGTTCAAATCATAATTGGCGGAGATATTTAATTTTAACGATGCATTTAGACAATGACTCTGACCATAAAAATTGGATTTCATCCATACTTAATATTATAAAGCTGAAGAGATTGTTTGTTTGTTTGATTGAACGCGCTAATCTCAGAAACTTCTGGTTCGAATTGAAATTTTTTTTAATTAAATAGACCATTTATCGAGGAAGGCTTTAGGCTACATAACATCACGCTGCGACTAATAGGAGCGAAGATATAATGGAAAATGTGGAAAATTATTCATCTTTGAGCGTGCGCTGCGAAAACGGTTCAAGATACCAAAAAATATGTATGAAAGAATTATTCCTCTTTAAATGATCTAAAAAAAAGTCCGCGACAGTATATGTCTATCTTCTAAGATCGACTTACTATAACATAATAATAGAAACAGATCCGACGGGGACGAAGTCGCGAGCAACAGCTAGTTTTGTTAAAAATTAATTTTATTTTAAATTAGGTAGGTTAGCGTACTTTAATGCTGTAGGACAGTAATTTATTATTTATTTAAAGCAATGAAACAATTAAAATAATGAATGCATCAATCTATTTTAAAACATCATACGACGATCGCTTGTCTTGTGGTAGCACAACTGCTTTCTGCGCGAAGGGTCGTGGGTTCGATCCCCACACCGGACACATGTATTCGTAGTTTACAATTGTATTTTTCTCGGGTCTGGGTGTCGTTATGTATCTATATCTATACTAATATAAAAAGCTGTAGAGTTCGTTTGTTTGAACGCGCTAATCTCAGGAACTACTGGTTCGAATTGAAAAATTCTTTTTTTATTGAATAGACAATTTATCGAGGAAGGCTTTAGGCTACATAACATCACGCTGTGACTAATAGCAACAGCTAGTTGTATATATATATACATAAAAAATATGTAAATACATATATGTATTTACAAAAGAAAAGTAATGTATATGTAATTTATTCCGTTATCTAGTTGCCATAACACAAGCTTCTGCTTAGCGTGGAACTAGATGGCGCTGTGTATAAATGTCCTGAAAATATTTAATTATTTATCAAAAAAGTATTCAACGATTTCCATCAGTATCAAGTCATATGCACTACGCTATGATCACGGGGGATACTAGCTACTGTTTTAGTTTTTGGACTTAAGTCCTTTAAAACACTTTGGGACACTATTCTAAGCGTAGCCCGACACACGCTTGGCCTTTTTTTTATTGATTGATTTTTTCACAGGACGACATTTGGGCTGGACTGTCTTACACCGTCGATACTGAGACTGGTGAGTGTATTTATTATAATATATAATATATCTGTACATCTGTACATATATCTAATTAATATATTCCATACTAATATTATAATTGCGAAGGTAACTCTGTCTGTCTGTCCGTTACGCTATCACGCCGGAACTACTGAACTGATTGTAGTGAAATTCGGTACACAGATGGTCTAGAGCCTGAGATAAAACATAGGCTACTTTTTAACTGGATAAAAAGGTTATTTTATACAACTTTATTTATTTCTGATTTATTAAAGCATGCAAATGAAAAAAAAAATAAACCAATTCCCCCCTTACAAAATAATTACATGTAAAAGAATGGATGACTACTCATTTAAATTTTGACCCCCCTTTTAACCTCTTTTCCAGTTAAAAAGTAGCCTATGTTTTATCTCAGACTCTCGAGTCTAGACCATCTGTGTACCGAATTTCATTACAATCAGTTCAGTAGTTCTGGCGTGATAGCGTAGGTAACGGGCAGACAGACAGAGTTACTTTCGCATTTGATCTGTGCGAAGCCGGGGCGTGTGTTGCTAGTCAGAAATAAATAATTATTTTACAAGATTATGAACAAGTGAAAATAATATCGAACAAGCAGCAGAGTAGGTATATATTACAAAGCGATGCCGACAATTTGGGTGGAAAAGTAAATAAGGGTCGGCACCCCTATGTACAGGGGTGCGTCTGATATACGCAATTTTGTGGAGGGTCGTTGTAGGGAAAGCTACGCTGCGCGCTGCCAGCTATTGGATGGGTCGTTGGATTTTTTTAGGGTAGGTATAGCTAGCTAGCTTAATTTAATAAATATATTTTATATGAGAACGTTTTTGTGGTTATGTTATTCTAATATTACTTACTTAACTTTAAGTTGAAGTTAAACTTTTTTTTTATTAGCAAGTGTGCACGGGTCCACTTCGTTGGGCATAATGTTAACAATCCTTTTTTATATAGCCTATGACACTCAGCAATAGTGTGGCTTTCTATTGGTGAAACAATTTTTAAAATCGGTTCAGTAGATCCCGAGATTACCCCTTACAATTTAACAAACACACAAACTTTACTTCTTTATAATATTAGTATAGATTTTGAGTTTAGATGTGATTGTCGCTTGGAAGAGATCGCTGCCAAGCGATAAAGCCTCTGGTTATATATATTTATTTATTTTATTTTATTTTTCACTTTATTACACCATAATAAGAATAGAACAGAGAGAGAGAGAGAGAGAGAGAGAGTACAAACTAATACAAGTACAAAATTAGGCGTAAAAGGCGGCCTTATCACTTAAAAGTGATTTCTACCAGGCAAACTAGTAAATAAGCAAAGGAAGAAAGAACGGGTAGGTATACAGGTGCAGTAACAAAGATATTATATACATATATAAATCCAGTACATACATAAATATATATAAATATGCATAAATTAATTTTAATTAATATATTTTTATTTTTTATGTTTTTTCTGTACTATGTTCCTGTTTATATGTAGTATGTACTGTACTATACATACAAAAAAGTGTGTAATAATATAATTAAATTTGTGATTGTATGTTTGTAGCTCTCACGCAAAATCTACTGAATGATAGTGGTTGAAGCTTGTCATGCAGGTAGTTTAGATTCTAGAATAACACATAGGATATCTTAGATCTAGGTATTGATACGGGGAAGGAACCTACGGAAGCAAAGACGCGGGCGCGTATAAGTATATTTCTGAATTAGTTCCTTGTCCCACGCTTAGCAGAGCTTGTGTTAGCAGCTAGATAACGCGCACTTTTCTTGTATAAATCACTAGCTGTTTCCCGCGACTCTGGCCGCGTGGATTTTCATATTAACTTTGACCCCCCTTACCCCTTTATAACCCTCTTTTCCAGTTAAAAAGTAGCCTATGTTTTATCTCAGGCTCTAGACCATGTGTGTAGCAAATTTCGTTCCAATCGGTTCTGTAGTTTAAGCGTGATGGAAAGACAGACAGAGTTACTTTCGTATAGTTAGTTTATAATATCAGTATGGATTTCATAGTATAAAACAAAGTCGCTATCGCTGTCTGTCTGTCCCTATGTATGCTTAAATCTTTAAAACTACGCAACCGATTGTCATGCGGTCTTTTTTATCATATAGAGTGATTCTAGATGAAGGTTGGTATATATAATCCATACTAAGTGTCTCTCTCTCTCCCTCTGTATGTTTGTCTTTCTTTCACGGCAAAACGGCTGGACGGATTTTGTTGAAATTTGTAACGTAGATAGATGATACCCTGGATTAAAACATAGGATACTTTTCATCCCGGTGTTGCCCCGGGAACGGGAGCTACGCGGGTAAAATCGCGGGGAACGGGTAGTACATGCAAACAGTATGTATAGCAACACCCAGACCCCAGAAAGATACAAATGTAAATTACGAACGAGAATTGTATATATTTAATAATGATTTTTTTATTAAAAAAAAATCTTTTATTCCCAACAATGGGAATGATAATCCCCCTTGTAGCGTTGTCGGTGGATTTTTTTCAAAAACATTTTTTAATATTCCCAAAAAGCGGAGGGTCTGATTCGCAGCGGGCCATGTCATTAGTCGAGTGATTCAGCTCGATCGCGGATGTGGTACGCCCTATAGGAGATCTTTGTTTTTGCGTGATTCAATTACGCAATGAATGCTGTAGGTTTTTTCATGCGGCTTTTGTGGAATGATAGATCAAAGTAATTTTAAACGTTAAAAGTATGTAGCCTAGTTGAAAGATATGTTTGACTTTGACTTTTATTAAAGCTAAAGTATAAGTACTACCTATTTTTAAATAGTATAAAACGAAAGCCGCTTTCGTATGTCTCTCCCTATGTATGCTTGAACCTTTAAAACTACGCTACCGATTTTGATGCGGTTTTTTGATCAGATAGAGTGATTCAAGAGGAAGGTTTATGTGTATTATACATGTATATATGCAGGTAAAACCAGGCGGCTAGTATAGTATAAAACAAAGTCGCAAATACTCATACGCAAATTAAATTTAAGCACGCCTTAAGACTCGTAATTTCGATAGAATTGTATGGCGAACTGTCAGATCGGTTTAAGTGGCACTTAAATTTAAGGTGCATTTCAGTATTCCGGCATAAGAAGAAGGAATTTTAAGTAAATCGACATTGAATGTTATTTAATTTTGATGTCTCCATACGTGTCTAAGGGCCAGGTGATTTTTTTACAACCAACCTTCGTACAACAGAATAATTTATAAATAGAATAATTCCCCAAAAAAAAAAACACGTCGAAATATTAATCATAAGCCCGGCACGATGACTTGTATATTAGTTGGAAAACGATTCTTTTTGAATTTTGAACGCGGCCCGGCTGTCATTTTAAGGAACGCCCGGCCAGCGGCCATTTTGTGTTGAGCTCTCGAGTCGTGCGGACGTGTTGTAACGCTCCGTAAATGATAGTAATATTTCAGTATATTTATATGCTCTTGCATAGAAAAGGATATGTTTTGGCTACTAGACTGTATATTACATAGATCTAACATTTAAATTTGAAAGATATAATACGTCATGTTTAATGTTTATACAAAGGGAGAATTATTTCGACAATTTGGAGAAAAAATTCGGACAATTATTCAGAAGATATAAAAAAATTGGGGTCCAAATTAGTTCAGTAGTTGCCTTTTTTATGGTATTAAAGTAAATTAAAACAATAAAATAAAACATTCAGAAATGTATTTTAAACAAGCCGCAAACATGTAGCTAGGTACTTAGTGCGTAGATATTCATTACTAAATCTAAATCTATACTTATAATAAATCTGTAGGGAGGTCAATTCTGTACATAAAATATATTTCATAATGCAATTATGGAAATTTTTATTTGTATGTCTGTATTATCGATATAAAAACCGAAACTATCGGACAGATTTTAACGAAACTTGGTACAATTAAGTCTCATACTCCTGAACAGGTTATAGTATACTCTTCATTACGCTACAATAAATAGGAGCGGAGCAGTGAAGAGATATATTGAAAAAACGGGAGAAGTTACTCCATGTTTTAAGCTACCGTCACTTATACAACCTTAATGGTTGATTAAGGTGCGTGCCAAATTTCAAGCGTCTAACTTGAGCGGTTTAGAATTTACATACAAAAGAATTTTCCCGCTAATTCCGGTTCCCGTGGGAATTTCGGGAATTCCTTTCTTAGTGCACCTCTACGGTACCTAAGCTACGTCCCTTGCAAATGTCAAGTGCCTACGTTTAGCCGTTTAGGCTGTGCGTTGATATGTCAGGCAGTCAGTTAGTCAGTTTCTCCTTTTGTATATTAAGATTATAAATATTATTGTAATCCAACGACGATTAATTTATTTTCTTTTAAGTTTAAAATTTGATTTGCAAATTTAGTCTTCTCTATTTTTAAAACAATCTTATACAATTGATGTTATACTATGACAAGTCAAGTATATGTTGTTTTATATGTAGCCTAGTCGAATAAAGATATTTATGACTTTACCTTTGACTTTATCATTTAAAGCGTTTTAATTATTATATACTAACGACTTGCCCCGGCTTGGCTCGCATATATGATGCATGTATTATACATAAAAACCTTCTTTAAAAATCATTCTATCTATTCAAAAAAACCGCATGATAATCTGCTACATAGTTTTAAAGATACATAGGGATATAGGAACAGAGACATTGTTTTATACTATACTAGCTGCGCCCCGCAATTTTACTCGCATTTACGCATGATTTATACACATAAACCTTCCTTAAGAATCACTCTATCTATTAAAACCGCATCAAAATCCATTGCGTAGTTTTAAAGATCTAAGCATACATAGGGACAGTCAGACAGAAAAAGCGATTTTGTTTTATACTATACAGTGATAAAAGTCATATAATTCAGAGCTCAACATAAAGTGGTCGTAAGATCTCATTATACCAATGCCTCCCGAAAACGTGTCGTTCTCGAAACATCGAGGATGAGAGTCCATTATCGACGCGTTTTTTCCGAAAGCCCTTTTGTCCTCCGGATCATAAGACCAATTGTTTTTTAATGAATAAATTATAAGTTCTGCTATTGGTTAAGTTCTGATGGGTTTTTTGGGTTAGTATGTAATAGTACCTACCTAATATATATCCTGTATAACTAGCTGTCGCTCGCGACTTCGTCCCCGTTGATTTGTTTTTCCATTTTTTCTTAGGTCCTATTAGTCGCAGCGTGATGTTATGTAGCCTAATGCCTTCCTCGATTAATTGTCTATTCAATAAAAAAATATTTTTTCAATTCGAACCAGTAGTTCCTGAGATTAGCGCGTTCAAACAAACAAACAGACAAACTCTTCAGCTTTATATATTAGTATAAATAACATTATAAATGCGAAAGTAACTCTGTCTGACTGTCGTGCTAATTAAAACGAAATTTGGTTCATAGATGGTCTAGAGCCTGAGGTCAAACATAGGATACTTTTTAACGGGAAAAAAGGGTTATAAGAGGGAAGGGGGGGTCAAAGTTGGTGTCAATATCTATATAGGTATTCTAGCGACCCGCCCCGGCTTCGCTCGCATATATTATGATGTAAGCTATCCTATCTTTTAAGTTGGATCAAACTGCACACGGTGTGCAAATTTAATATAAAATCGGTTCAGTAGTTTAGGAGTCAATCGCGGACAAACAACGTGACACGTAATTTATATATATTAAGATATACTAGTATTTAGATACGGCTTCGTTCCCATTAAATAAATATCGGAAAACGTAGCATATAGTTATTTTGATATCTCTAAGAATGTGTGTAGGTACGAAATTTCATGATGATCGATCCAGCAGATTAGCATGAAAGCGTAACAAACATTTACTAACTAATTTATACACTCATAAATCTACCCCTTGAATTACTCTATCGGACAAAAACAACCGCACGAAAATCGGTTGCGCAGTTTTAAAGATCTAAGTAACATAGGGACAGACAGACAGCGATAGCGACTTTGCTTTATTCTATGTAATAATGATGGGATTGTATATCAAAGGTAGAGTGGGAAAAAATAAAGCACGTTATAGTCAAAGTCTGAGAACAGTACCCCTGTACATAAGCAAATACCTACACAATGGCTGAATCGATTTCGATACAACAAAAGCGTTATTAATGGTATACTCCCTCGGGATTGAGACATCCATAACTATTAATCAATGCTTCGTGTTGTATTGTGGCTGGATTTTGTATGGTGGGTACGTAGTTTTTGAGATACGCGTAGATAGATATATTGACTTTGGACATTCGCAGCGTTTTCTAGCTACAGAGCATAGTGCGGCATTTCGATCGATGTCAAATTAAAGAAAAACATTTGTTAATTGTCGGTCACTGCACATGTTATTGCACGTGATAGATTTTAATTAAGAATTTAAGACAATTAATTTTTATATTATATCTATACTAATATTATAAAGAAGTAAAGGTAATTTCGGGATCTACTGAACCGATTTTAAAAATTATTTCACCAATAAAAATCCGCGTTATTGCTGAGTGTCATAGGCTATATAAAAAAGGATTAAGGAAGAAGGAAGGAAGGGGGCACGGGTCAACTAGTATTAAATCCTACTACTATTATAAAGGCGAAAGTTTGTAAGTATGGATGTATGGATGTATGGATGTATGGATGTATGGATGTATGGATGTATGGATGTATGGATGTATGGATGTTTGTTACTCTTTCACGTATAAACTACTGAATGGATTTGAATGAAACTTTACCACAATATAGCTTATACATCTGAATAAAACATACGCTACATTTTTTGAGGATTATAAGGGAAGAAAGGGAGGGTCACAGTTTATATGAAAGTCCACGCGAACGGAGTCGCGGGCAATGGCTAGTATAGTTATAACTGTACAGCTTTGTAACGCCACCATTACATTACTAAACGAAAGACGGCGCCAAACTTGAAACTGTCAAACGTTAAAATTTCGCGTCAAAATTTTCCAATAACAGAGCATAATGCGACATCCCGATCAATGTCCAATTAAAGAAAAAACATACGTTAATTGTCTGTCACTGCACTTCAAATTGCACGCATCGAGCGAAAGCACTGCTCGATATATGAGTGCAGAAAGATGTAATTTTACGCAAAAAAGGCTCGATCGATTTAGTTGAAATTTGGTATGTAGATAGGTGATACGCTGGACTAACGTATAGGATACATTGCATCCCGGTATTGTTCCGGGGAACGCTTAAAACGCGGTTAAAACCCCGGGTCACCGCTAGTTATAAAATAAGGCTTTGAAGGTCGTGAATATCGCCTCGAAAGCATGATACCTAGTTTCTCGGCGGTGTTGCTTAAATAAAAAATGTGATATGTCATCAAAACATTAAATAGGCTAGGTGTAACGGACTCTATAGGCAAGGGTAAGCGACGATCGGTGTGGACGCGAAATGGATGGGTAAATGGTTGGTTTGTAGGTACCTTATTTATTTTAGTTTTTCAATTACAGAGCATAGTGCTGATTATGCTGAAGCTAATTGGAACGTGAATTTGTAATAATCGTTGATTTTTTTTAATCTCTATTTTATTTAGGACTTTTAGCTCCTAAAGCCATGTCAGCTCCATTATCTAAAAACTACAATTATTATAACTTATTTATATTTGTCAAATTAAAAATTCAAATAATTTTTTTTCCTGGCTTGATGCCGCATATGCCAACACTGATAAACGTCGATGTAGTTGAAATATGCAACGTTAAGCATTCTGCCGCAAAATGCGCTCTAGTGCTACGGAAAACAAAGATATAAGTGTTTTTGGGTTTTTCTTGGACGAAGGTTATGTTTTATGACATATTTTTAGTATTACCTAAAGTATTAAATAAGCTAGATGTAAAGAATTCGAATGGTTAGGGTAAGCGACGCTAGCTGTGGACGCGAAATGGATGGGTCATAGTATGATTGTAGAGTAGTAGGTATGTATTTTTTTGGGGTTAGATAGACTTAGATAGTGTTTTAAGAAATTGAATTAACGTTAAAATATTAAACAGGCTACATGTAAAGAAATCGATTAGTTAGGGTAAGCGACGCTAGCTGTGGACGCGAAATGGATGGGTTAGTGGTTGGTATGGTGGTCTTGGTCTATGAGTGTTTTAAGGGGGTTTATTTGACTAAGATAGCATTTTTAGAATTTGATTTTGATATAAAATAGGCTAGGTGTAACATACCTAGATTTATTTTAGGGGTAAGCGACGCTCGGTGTAGACGGAAAATGGATGGGTCATAGTATGTATCTTACCAATGTATTGGTTGTTTTAGCAATAAATGATTATTATTATTATGATTGTAGTAGTAGGTATGGGTTTTTTGGGATTTCTTGGACTTAAAGGTAGTGTTTTAAGAAATTGTTTTTTTTTGGATTGGATGGACATATTATAGGGGGTAAACGAGCAGGCTCGCCACCTGATGGAAAGTGGTCATCGCCGCCCATCAACACTCGCAGAGCTTGACAGCTCTAGAGTGTGTTGCCGATCTTTTATAAAGATGTACCTACGCTCTCTTCTGGAAGCACCCAAAGTCGTAGTTCATCGGAAATACCGCATGAAGTTGTCTAACATATTAAAAATGAAATATTTTGGAGTTTGTTTTGTAATGATTATGTTAAGGGATAGCCGTATAACGCATAGACTGAGTAAAAGAAATAACACAAGGTGACAGATTCAATCTATACATATAATAAAAACGTAACGAGTCGCTGTCTGTACATGGAAGATACATGA
>JADANM010005620.1:5193204-5203660 GCA_026213755.1 Eurema hecabe
CTACATAACGTCACGCTGCGACTAATAGGAGCGAAGATATAATGGAAAATGTGAAAAAAAAACGGGGAAAATTATTCATCTTTGAGGGCTTCCTTTGCGTGCGCTGCGAAAACGGTTCAAGATACCAAGAAATATGAATGAAAGAATTATTCCTCTTTAAATGATCTAAAAAAAGTCCGCGACAGTATATGTCTATCTTCTAAGATCGACTTACTATAACATAATAATAGAAACAGATCCGACGGGACGAAGTCGCGAGCAACAGCTAGTTTTTTTAAAAATTAATTTTATTTTTAAACTAGGTAGGTTAGTGTACTTTAATATTGTAGGACAGTAATTTATTATTTATTTCAAGCAATGAAACAATAAAAATAATGAATGCATCAATCTATTTTAAAACATCATACGACGATCGCTTGTCTTGTGGTAACACAACTGCTTTCAGCGCGAAGGGTCGTGGGTTCGATCCCCACACCCCACACATGTATTCGTAATTTACAATTGTATTTTTCTCGGGTCTGGGTGTTGCTATGTATTGTATGTATGTATTTACAAAAGAAAAGTATGTATATGTAATTTATTCCGTTATCTAGTTGCCATAACACAAGCTTCTGTTTAGCGTGGAACTAGATGGCGCTGTGTATAAATGTCCTGAAAATATTTATTTATATCCGTCAGTATTAAGTCATATGCACTACGCTATGATCACGGGGGATACTAGCTACGGGTTCAGTTTTTGGACCTAAGTCCTTAAAAACACTTTGGAACACTATTCTAAGCGTAGCCCGACACACGCTTGGCCTCTTTTTTATTAAATTATTTTTTCACAGGACGACATTTGGGCTGGACTGTCTTACACCGTCGATACTGAGACTGGTGAGTGTATTTATTATTATATATAATATATCTGTACATCTGTACGTATATCTAATTAATAGGTATATTCCATACTAATATTATAATTGCGAAGGTAACTCTGTCTGTCTTTGTCTTTCCATCACGCTACAGAACCGATTACAACGAAATTTGGTACACAGATGGTCTAGAGCCTGATATAAAATATAGGCTACTTTTTAATTTATTTAAAATTTAAAAGGTTATTTTATACAACTTTATTTATTTCTGATTTATTAAAGCATGCAAAAAAATAAACCAATTCCCCCCTTATAAAATAATTAAATGTAAAAGAATGACTACTCATTTAAATTTTGACCCCCCTTTTAACCTCTTTTCCAGTTAAAAAGTAGCCTATGTTTTATCTCAGACTCTAGACCATCTGTGTACCGAATTTCATTACAATCAGTTCAGTAGTTCTGGCGTGATAGCGTAACGGACAGACAGACAGAGTTACTTTCGCATTTATAATATTAGTAGGGACCTGTGCGAAGCCGGGGCGTGTTGCTAGTCAAAAATAAATTATTTTACAAGATTATGAACAAGTGAAAATAATATCGAAGCAGCAGAGTAGGTATATATTACAAAGCGATGCCGACAATTTGGGTGGAAAAGTAAATAAGGGTCGGCACCCCTATGTACGGGGGTGCGTCTGATATACGCAATTTTGTGAAGGGTCGTTGTATGGAAAGCTACGGTGCGCGCTGCCAGCTATTGGATGGGTCGTTGGATTTTTTTAGGGTAGGTA
This sequence comes from Eurema hecabe, assembly GCA_026213755.1. Lineage (NCBI taxonomy): Eukaryota > Metazoa > Arthropoda > Insecta > Lepidoptera > Pieridae > Terias > Terias hecabe. Next base: position 5,194,847 of record JADANM010005620.1, read on the forward strand.
TAGCTAGCTAGCTTAATTTCATATATTTTATATGAGAACGTTTTTATGTATGTATGTAATTCTAATATTACTTACTTAGCTTTAAGTTGAAGTTAAACTTATTTTTTTTTACCAGCAAATAGGTACGGGCCCACTTTGTTGGGCGTAATGTTAGCAATCCATTTTTATATAGCCTATGACATTCAGCAATAACGTGGCTTTCTATTGGTGAAAGAATTTTTTAAAATCGGTTTAGTAGATCCCGAGATTACCCCTTACAATTTAACAAACACACAAACTTTACTTCTTTATAATATTAGTATAGATTTTGTGTATAGATGTGATTGTCGCTTGGAAGAGATCGCTGCCAAGCAATAAAGCCTCCGGTTATATATATTTATTTATTTAATTTTATTTTACACTTTATTACACCATAATAAGAATAGAACAGAGAGAGAGAGAGAGAGAGTACAAACTAATAAAAAGTACAAAATTAGGCGTAAAAGGCGGCCTTATCACTTAAAAGTGATTTCTACCAGGCAACCTAGTAAATAAGCAAAGAAAGAAAGAACGGTTAGGTATACAGGTGCAGTAACAAATATATTATATACATATATAAATCCAGTACATACATAAATATATATAAATATGCATAAATTAATTTTAATTAATATATTTTTATTTTTTATGTTTTTTCTGTACTATGTTCCTGTTTATATGTAGTATGTACTGTACTATATATACAAAAAAGTGTGTAATAATATAATTAAATTTGTAAGTATGTTTGTAGCTCTCACGCAAAATCTACTGAATGATAGTGGTTGAAGCTTGTCATGCAGGTAGTTCAGATTCTAGATTAACACATAGGATATCTTAGATCTAGGTATTGATACGAGGAAGGAACCTACGGAAGCAAAGACGCGGGCGCGTATAAGTTTTCAAAATTTTTTAATTTGGTTTTTGTCCCACGCTTAGCAGAGCTTGTGTTATCAGCTAGATAACGCGAACTTTTCTTCTATAAATCACTAGCTGTTGCCCGCGACTCCGGCCGCGTGGACTTTCATATTAACTTTGACCCCCCCCTTCCCCCTTTATAACCCTCCTTTCCAGTTAAAAAGTAGCCTATGTATTATCTCAGGCTCTAGACCATGTGTGTATCAAATTTCGTTCTAATCAGTTCAGTAGTTTTGGCGTGATAAGAAAGACAGACAGACAGCGTTACTTTCGCGTTTATAATATTACTATGGATTTCATAGTATAAAACAAAGTCGCTATCGCTGTCTGTCTGTCCCTATGTTTGCTTAGATCTTTAAAACTACGCAACCGATTGTCATGCGGTCTTTTTTATCATATAGAGTGATTCTAGATGAAGGTTGGTATATATAATCCGTACTAAGTGTCTCTCTCTCTCTCTGTATGTTTGTCTTTCTTTCACGGCAAAACGGCTGGACGGATTTTGTTGAAATTTGTAACGCAGATAGATGATACCCTGGATTAAAACATGGGATACTTTTTATCCCGGTGTTGCCCCGGGAACGGGAGCTACGCGGGTAAAATCGCGGGTAGCGGGTAATACATATATACATATAATACATAGCAACACCCAGACCCCAGAAAGATGCAAATGTAAATTACAAACGAGAATTGTATATATTTAATAATGATTTTTTTATTCAAAAAAATCTTTTATTCCCAACAATGGGAATGATAATCCCCCTTGTAGCGTTGTCGGTGGATTTTTTTTCAAAAACATTTTTTAATATTCCCAAAAAGCAGAGGGTCTGATTCGCAGCGGGCCATGTCATTAGTCGAGTGATTCAGCTCGATCGCGGATGTGGTACGCCCTATAGGAGATCTTTGTTTTTGCGCGATTCAATTACGCAATGAATGCTGTAGGTTTTTTCATGCGGCTTTTGTAAAATGATAGATCGAAGTTATTTTTAAACGTTAAAAAAGTATGTAGCCTAGTTGAAAGATATATTCAACTTTGACTTTAATTAAAGCTACAGTACAATTACTTCGTGTTTTTAAATAGTATAAAACGAAAGTCGCTTTCGTATGTCTGTCCCTATGTATGCTTGAACCTTTAAAACTACGCTACCGATTTTGATGCGGTTTTTTGATCAGATAGAGTGATTCAAGAGGAAGGTTTATGTGTATTATACATGTATATATGCAGGTAAAACCAGGCGGCTAGTATAGTATAAAACAAAGTCGCAAATACTCATACGCAAATTAAATTTAAGCACGCCTTAAGACTCGTAATTTCGATAGAATTGTATGGCGAACTGTCAGATCGGTTTAAGTGGCACTTAAATTTAAGGTGCGTTTCAGTATTCCGGCATAAGAAGAAGGAATTTTAAGTAAATCGACATTGAATGTTATTTAATTTTGATGTCTCCATACGTGTATAAGGGCCAGGTGAATTTTTTACAACCAACCTTCGTACAACAGAATAATTTATAAATAGAATAATTCCCAAAAAAAAACACGTCGAAATATTAATCATAAGCCCGGCACGATGACTTGTATATTAGTTGGAAAACGATTCTTTTTGAATTTTGAACGCAGCCCGGCTGTCATTTTAAGGAACGCCCGGGCAGCGGCCATTTTGTGTTGAGCTCTCGTGTAGTGCGGACGTGTTGTAACGCTCCGTAAATGATTGTTATATTTCAAGATATTTATATGGTCTTACTTAGAAGAGGTTATGTTATGGCTACTAGACTGTATATTACATAGATCTAACATTTAAATTTGAAAGATATAATACGCTATGTTTAATGTTTATACAAAGGGAGTAAATTATTTCCACAATTTGGAGGAAAAATTCGGACAATTATTCAGAAGATATAAAAAAAATTAGGGTCCAAATTTGTTCAGTAGTTGCCTTTTTATGGTATTAAAGTAAACTAAAACAATAAATTAAAACATTCTACCTTCTCGATGCGTAGATATTCTTTACTGGTCAAGAAATCTATACTTATACTAAATATGTAGAGAGGTCAATTCTGTACATGAAATATATTTCCAAAATAAATATCAGGGGTAGATTTGGGATCGATACCAATAATGCAATTTTGGAAATTTTTATCTGTCTGCCTGTATTACCGATATAGAAACCAAAACTATCAGACAGATTTTAACGAAACTTGGTACAATTAAGTCTCATACTCCTGAACAGGTTATAGTATACTCTTCATTACGCTACAATCAATAGGAGCGGATCAGTGAAGAGATATGTTGGGAAAACGGGAGAAGTTACTCCATGTTTAAGCTACCGTCGCGTATACAACCTTAATGGTTGATTAAGGTACCTGCGTGCCAAATTTCAAGCGTCTAACTTGAGCGGTTTAGAATTTACATACAAAAGGATTTTCCCGCTAATTCCCGTTCCCGCGGGAATTTCGGAAATTCCTTTCTTAGTGCACCTCTACGGTACCTAAGCTACGTCCCTTCCAAATTACAAGTGCCTACGTTTAGCCGTTTAGGCTGTGCGTTGATATGTCAGTCAGTCAGTCAGTCAGTTTCTCCTTTTATATATTAAGATTATAAATATTATTGTAATCCAACGAAGACGATAAATTTATTTTCTTTAAAGTTTAAAATTTGAATTGCAAACTCAGTCATATAATATTGTAGTTCCTATACCTAAGAGTATTGCCTTCTTTATTTTAAAAAAAATCTTATACAATTGATGTTATACTATGACAAGTCAAGTATATGTTGTTTTATATGTAGCCTAGTCGAATAAAGATATTTTTGACTTTACCTTTGACTTTATTATTTAAAGCGTTTTTATTATTATATACTAACGACTTGCCCCGGCTTGGCCCGCATATATGATGCATGTATTATTCATAAAAACCTTCTTTAAAAATCATTCTATCTATTCAAAAAAACCGCATGATAATCTGCTACATAGTTCTAAAGATACATAGGGATATAGGGACAGAGACTTTGTTTTATACTATACTAGCCGCGCCCCGCGGGTTTATTTGCATTTACGCTTGAATTATACATATAAACCTTCTTTAAGAATCACTCTATCTATTAAAACCGCATCTAAATCCGTTGCGTACTTTTAAAGATCTAAGCATACATAGGGACAGTCAGACAGAAATAGCGATTTTGTTTTATACTATACAGTGATAAAAGTCATATAATTCAGAGCTCAACTTTAACTGGTCGTAAGATCTCATTATACCAATGCCTCCCGAAAACGTGTCGTTCTCGAAACATCGAGGATGAGAGTCCATTATCGATGCTTTTTTTCCGAAAGCCCTTTTGTCCTCCGGATCATAAGACCAATTGTTTTTTAATGAATAAATTATAAGTTCTGCTATTGGTTAAGTTCTGATGGGTTTTTTGGGTTAGTATGTACTATGTAAAGGTACCTACCTAATATATCCTATATAACTAGCTGTTGCTCGCGACTTCGTCCCCGTTGATTTGTTTTTCCATTTTTTTCTTCGGTCCTATTAGTCGCAGCGTGATGTTATGTAGCCTAAAGCCTTCCTCGATTAATTGTCTATTCAATAAAAAAATAATTTTTCAATTCGAACCAGCAGTTCCTGAGATTAGCGCGTTCAAACAAACAAACTCTTCAACTGTATATATTAGTATAAATAACATTATAAATGCGAAAGTAACTCTGTCTGACTGTCGTGCTGATTAAAACGAAATTTGGTACACATATGGTCTAGAGCCTGGGGAAGGACATAGGCTACTTTTTTTTTTAAATCAACCCCCAAAAGGTTGCGCGACGGGATTGAATCTTTTTATAGTTTTTCGCTTTCACGGCAAAACCGCTGAAGCGATTGTAATGAAATTTTGTGCACAGATAGCCTGAGATAAAACATAGGATACTTTTTAACTGGAAAAAAGGGTTATAAGGGGGAAGGGGGGGTCAAAGTTGGTGTCAATATCTATATACGTATTCTAGCGACCCGCCCCGGCTTCGCTCGCATATATTATGATGTAAGCTAGTTTATCTTTTAAGTTGGATCAAACTGCACACGGTGCGCAAATTTAATTTAAAATCGGTTCAGTAGTTTAGGAGTCAATCGCGGACAAACAACGTGAACGTAATTTATATAAATTAACATATACTGATATTTAGACACGACTTCGTTCGCGTTGCATCTATTAAATGAATGTCGGAATCACTATATCTCCAAGATTGTGTGTACAAAATTTCATGACGATTGGTCTAGTAGTTTTTGCGTGAAAGCGTAACAAACATACTTATTTAAACACTCATAAATCGACCTCTCGAATTACTCTATCTGACAAAAACAACCGCACGAAAATCGGTTGCGCAGTTTTAAAGATCTAAGCATACATTGGGACAGACAGACAGCGATAGCGACTTTGCTTTATTCTATGTAATAATGATGGGATTGTATATCAAAGGTAGAGTGGGAAAAAATAAAACACGTTATAGTCAAAGTCTGAGAGCAGTACCCCTGTACATAAGCAAATACCTACACAATGGCTGAATCGATTTCGATACAACAAAAGCGTTATTAATGGTATACTCCCTCGGGATTGAGACATCCATAACTATTAATCAATGCTTCGTGTTGTATTGTGGGTGGATTTTGTATGGTGGGTACGTAGTTTTTGAGATACGCGTAGATAGATATATTGACTTTGGACAATCGCAGCGTTTTCTAACTACAGCGCATAGTGCGGCATTTCGATCGATGTCAAATTAAAGAAAAACATTTGTTAATTGTCGGTGTTACATGTTATTGCACGTGATAGATTTTAATTAAGAATTTAAGGCAATTAATTTTTATATTATATCTATACTAATATTATAAAGAAGTAAAGGTAATTTCGGGATCTACTGAACCGATTTTAAAAATTATTTCACCAATAAAAATCCACGTTATTGCTGAGTGTCATAGGCTATATAAAAAAGGATTAAGGGAGAAGGAAGGTCAGCTAGTAATTAGTATTAAATATAGTTATAACTGTATAGTTTTGTAACGCCACCATTACATTACTATACGAAAGACGGCGCCAAACTTGAAACTGTCAAACGTTAAAATTTCGCGTCAAAATTTTCCAATAACAGAGCTTAATGCGACATCCCGATCAATGTCCAATTAAAGAAAAACATTTGTTAATTGTCTGTCACTGCACATGTATTTGCACGCATCCAGCGAAAGCACTACTTAGTACTTTTGAGAGTGCTCGATATATGAGGGAAGAAAGATGTAATTCTACGCAAAAACGGCTCGATCGATTCAGTTGAAATTTCGTATGTAGATAGGTGATACGCTGGATTAACGTATAGGATACATTGCATCCCGGTATTGTTCCGGGGAACGCTTAAAACGCGGTTAAAACCCCGGGTCTAAAAATAAGGCTTTGAAGGTCGTGAATATCGCCTCGAAAGCATGATACCTAGTTTCTCGGCGGTGTTGCTTAAATAAAAAATGTGATATGTCATCAAAACATTAAATAGGCTAAGTGTAACGGACTCTATAGGCAAGGGTAAGCGTCGATCGGTGTGGACGCGATATGGATGGGTAAACGGTTGGTTTGTAGGTACCTATTTCAGTTTTTCAATTACAGAGCATAGTGCTGATTATGCTGAAGCTAATTGGAACGTGAATTTGTTATAAACGTTGCTGTAGTTGAAACATTCAACGTTAAGCATTCTGCCGCATAATGCGCTCTAGTGCTACGGAAAAGATAGATACCTAGATTAGGGTAAGCGACGCTAGCTGTAGACGCGAAATGGATCGGTCATGGTATAATTGTAGTAGTAGGTATGTGTTTTTTGGGTTTTCTTAAATAAAAATCTTTATTTCTTTGCCGATGGGAAGACGAAATAAAGGCAGTCGCGGGCAAAAACTGGTCTCATATAGCTAGAAACAGAGAGGAATGGTTGGCTTTGGAGGAGGCCTTCACCCAATAGGGATTTCTTGCAATAAAGTTTTTTAGTTAAGTTAATTAAGTTTCAGAAAATGTACCATTATTGTATCATTGCAAGGAATAAATGGCTTTTTTATTTTATTTTATTTATTTTTTATTTCTTTGCCAAAAGTTTACAATGGTTGACATGACAATATATAATTTACAATTTGCAATTTGCGAACAAAGTCTTCGAAAGATGTCACAGCCCTAGATCCCTAGCTAGATTATTGATGGACATAATATAGGAGGCAAACAAGCAGGCTCCCTACCTGATGGTTGATGGTTGATGAGCTACACAGTTCTGGAGTGTGTTGCCGACCTTTTATAAAGATGTACGCTCTCTTCTGGAAGCACCCAAAGTCGTAGTTCACCGGAAATACCGCATGAAGTTGTCTAACATATTAAAAATGAAATATTTTGGAGTTTGTTTTGTAATGAATATATTTAGGGATAGGTGTAGGTATAACGCATAGACTGAATAAAAGAAATAACACAAGGTGACATATTTAATCTATACATATAATAAAAACGTAACGAGTCGCTGTCTGTACATGGAAGATACATGAGGAAAAATATTATAGGAGAACTTTATTAACGCAATAGAACGCAAAACAATGATTTTTGGAATTTTTATCTGTTTGTTTGTGCACGCTAATCTTAGAAGCGGCTAATCCTATCTAGATTTTCAATATTGTGATAAGCTTCACTTAACATTTAGTGTTTAATTCATGTCAATCGGTTGATAAATAAAAAAGTTATGGCAATTTAAAGAATCACGTTGAACTTGCTGAACGTTTGTTGGCGCGGGTTAGGCATTTTCAAAAATGCTGCCCAAAGTCAGTTTTCTACGCGGGCGAAGTCGCGGGCACAGCTAGTATAAATTATAAGAATTTAAGGTAGTGTAGAAATTGCTGGAAATGTATATAACAAATATTTATAAAATTATCCCGGACTATGATCCGGGAGGGTCAATTTAATTTAAATAAAAAAAAACGCATAGACTGATAGTCCCTTAACAATCGGTCCGCCGTAAGTGAAGCCACAACTGTATACATGTAGGTGTTAACAGCGCGTTCTTATACTCGATGACACGCACACACGCACACCAATAATGTTGCTGCTATAAGAAATTTACCCTATAAGTGTGGGAAAATTTAAATTAACGAAAGACATACGAATTTTGATGAGGCGGTGTTCTATGTAGTTAGACTAAATTGTCTACTTTGAAATGGCTTCACTTTGCGTGCTATCATCGTCATTTTTCGGCTCTAGATGTTATAATTCTATGGTGTCAATATATTTTTCTTGACGGCTATAGGAAAGTAATTTAAGAAAAAGATTAAAATGAAGCCCAATTTATTCAAGACGTCAAGAGAGAAACAAAATGGCGGTCGGGAGTTACTCGACTCGTTTGAAACAAGGAAAAGTTTGTTAAATTGGCCAAGCGTGAGTCGGATTTGCGCACAAAGCGTTCCGTATCATTATTTATTATTATTCATTTAATTATTTTTTTGTTCATTAGTCGCGGCCAGAATTCTCTTGAATCACTCTATGTATTAGAAAAAATCCCATGAAAATCGGTTGCGTAGTTTTAAAGATGCATACATTGCTAGTTAGTACACTGATGGTCTAGAGCCTGAGATAAAACATAGGCTACTTTTTAACTGGAGAAAAGGGTTATAAGAGGGTAGGAGAGGGGGGGCAAGTTTATATGAAAGTCGACGCGGACGTAGTCGCGGGCAACACCTAGTTTTATTATATTTTTTAGAGTACCAGCCGTGCCCCGATCTTACTTCTGTAATTTTCGATCTCCACTACTGTTATCGTTTTTTTAAGTATAATAAATTGCTTTCATTAAATAAATAAATAAAAATACCGGAATGTAAAGTATCATATGTGGTTATA
>JADANM010005620.1:5219158-5230409 GCA_026213755.1 Eurema hecabe
CTTAATTTGAATTCCATTATTGGTATGGGGTTTTGTTTTTTTTTTTTTATTGCGGTTTTCCTGCTGGGGTCGGGTTTTTTTGGGTACTTAAGATAAGTGTAACGATCGAGAAATATAATTTTACATGTGTATGTAGGTATAGTTTAATTATTTATAAATAAATATAATAAAAACAATAAAAGAGATTTATAGCTTGACGAATAAAATAATTACATCTAGAACCGGAGAATGAGCACGCGAAGTGAAGCCATTTCAAAGTTGACAATTTTGTCTACTTAAATAAAAAAATAGACGTCGCAGGGCATCGCATAAAAATACTAATATTATTAAGAAGTAAAGTTTGTGTGATTGTTAAATTGTAAGGGGTAATCTCGGGATCTACTGAACCGATTTTAAAAAATTCTTTCACCAATAGAAAACCACATTATTGCTGAGTGTCATAGGCTATATAAAAAAAGGACTGTGGACATTATGCCCAACGAAGTGGACCCGGGTCAGCTAGCTAGTCGAGTATAAAAACGTGCTGTTAACACCTACATATATACAGTTTTGGTAATAATATGACGAGTTAAGTGTTACTATATGTAGCTTAGTTGGTTAAATATATATTTGATTTTGACTAGAGGGTGTTGTTGTAGAAACTATATTAATATATAAAACTACAGAAATAACAAATTTTAAAACCTATACTTTAAATTTTGTTTTAATAATAAAACACTATTTGGATATAATAGCGCTTTTAATGTCACGGATAGGGGGCTAATGACGTCACAGCTTAGTAGAAAACGTGTATAACAGTGACGTCATGCGTGTTGTCAATTCAAGATAGGTATTATAGGTTTTTTGAATAAGAAATTATGTATCTATTACTTTATCCGACATTAAATCATTTTTTAGTCGCCTTCCCAATTGTAAAATTAAACAAAAATATTGAAATCCAAAAATTCCAATCGTAAACCTGTCAACCCGTCAGCTACCGTTATGTCGCCGACGACAAAAACCCGACGATGTGGCCCGAAAGACCACAACAATGGGGATTACTGTTAAACCGCAGTGCCTAATTGTACCACCGCTGAATAGTGAACGGGTGACTTTTAAAGTGTTAATATTTTGATCTGTACGATAAGGTAAGGTCTGTTCGGCCCCGGCGCCGGTCTGACACAGGGTTAGAGTATAGAAGTGGTTCTATGTATGGTCGCTTTTAATAAGTCAATAAGTTAAATCGGCTTAATTACATATTAACTGTTGAGAAAGTTTTTAGTGGTGAATTGAGCCGCTCCGATGGTAATATCTACACACGTAATAGGCGGACTCTTTCATACCTACATATATGAAAGATAATAAATGTTTAATTTTAGAGTATATCGAGTTTACATAAAACAACCGGCAAGAAACTCTTACTTGCTCTTTGGAATAAAAAAGTAAACATAACAAGAATAGCATTACGCAAAAATGATCATCGTCCTGCATATATTCTATTTGAATAAGTATAAATATAATTATATTATAAGTATATATTATATGCAGAGATGTATTATTACAGACTGATAGTCCCGCCAAAACTATGTAGTATATATGTAGGTGTTAACAGAACGTTCGTATACTCGATGACACGCACACAAGCACACCGATAAATGTAGAAAAATTTAAATCTACGAAAAACATGCGAATCTATGTAGTTAGACAAAATTGTCTAGGTTGAAATGACTTTACTTTGCGTGCTCATACTGCGCTTCTAACTGTTATAATATCATCAATGTTATAATATATCATTATATGTATTATTTTAAAGTAACAGGATTACAGACCGACAAGTAACATATTCACTAATTTGTATAGCATCCCAAGAAATGTAAAAACAAAAACGTCTTACAAAATTCGTGTAGTATTATGATTTATTGCGGCCAACCCTTCGCTACCGGGACTAATTAGTCACGGTGGGACGGTGGTCACTTAAGCCCCCGAGCCATTGACGGTTAAAGAGATTATCACCCGGAGTCTTGGGGCGTTTTTGTCCAGCGCTTTGTGTTGAGACGGTGTGTTCGTTGTCTAGGGTTAAGCCAATTATTGGGATGTAAATCTTCGGGGACAATTGTGGTAGCTATTTTTAAATGGTAGCTCAAAAGTGTTAAGTGTTGAATTTTTTTTCTTAACCCTACTATCATTAAAGGGGTCTTTAGTTTGATGTAGGAGTAATGTAGTTTTTGTCTAGATATATGTATGTTTTTATAGATTTACACAGTTGATTGAAAAAGTATGTTAACGTTTTCGAAATTTACAATCAGCAAGCTATGAAATGTTGAATTAATTAATATTAAATTAATATTTTTTTCATTTTTCATATTAAATCAAAAGCGCAAAAGCGGCTGGACCGATTGAGTTGAAATTTAGTATGTAGATAGGTGATACCCTGGATTTAATTATTTATTTTATTTATTACACAAACTAGTTACTGCCATTGCATGACAATACATAAGCTTAACACTGGTAACTACACGAGACAGTATCCCAAAATAGTGTACATATCAACTTAATTTATCTTACTCATACATCACAACACTCACACAACACACACACAACACACTCACACTTTCACTCATATGGCTATATACTGTATAACGTTTGAATTAATTTGTTTGTAAATTTTAAATCTAAAAACACGTGTATTTTAAATTTTAAGTACAGAAGAGACTAGTCACCCACAACACAGGGTATCCTAGTGTGGGGACTAGAGATCATCATAATATAACATATTTCTAAGTTTCTATTGTAAAATTGGCTAGTGTTTATTGTACTTGTGTCTATTACTAAATAAAATTATTATTATATTATTATTATTAATTTAACTTAACTAAACCGGGAGCGGTGGGGGAATATGATAATTAACATCATCGTATTCGCATATACAGAAAATACATTTATTATTGTGCATATTATGTAGTTATGTGACATGAGAGGTGGCAGATAGATACTTGGCTTTCATGATACCAGTAATTTTTTTTTATTACTGCGAGAAATTACCGAAAATGTATACGTCAGTGTTAGAAAGAGATATATCATTATACTAGCCGTTGCTCGCGACTTCGTCCCCGTCGATTACTTTTTCCATTATTTCTTCGCTCCTATAAGTCGCAGCGTCATGTTACGTAGCCTAAAGCCTTCCTCGATAAATTGTCTATTTAATAAAAAAATAATTTTGAAATTTGAATCAGTGGTTCCTGAGATTAGCGCGTTCAAACAAACAAACTCTTCAGCTTTATATATTAGTATTGATATAGATAGATGTGCGGCACATTCTCACCAGCGGATTAACACATAGGATACTTTTAATCCCGGTATTGCCCCGGTAACGGGCACTACGCGGGTAAAACCGATTGGATAGCTAGTAGATATAAGAGTATATCACTAAAACAACGATGTATTGAATGTTTTCTTTGTCACCAGGTGAATGCGTGTTACAAGGTGAATTACCCCGGGAGTTGGTTGGTACTGAAGAGTCGAGATTCGACCTCTTGGAGGAGGCTCTACAGCTCGTGGAATTGGGAGACGAAGCCGAGAGCAATGATGCCCAGCCTGAGGTGAGGATCCCAGGAGATGGAGTTTTTGGTTCCTATAAATGGATTTCTTTAATAACATATAGGGAAAATGAGCAGGCGGGCCAACTGATGGAACATGGTCATTGCCCATCAACACTCGTGGACTTTGACAGATCTGGAGTGGTTGGCCGACCATATGTTTAAGGACATTTAGTATATATAAATTCTTAATAGTTTGCGCTACCCTTTTGTACTTAGCAGACTAATATTAAAATTAAATTAAATTAAATAGTTGTCCTCGTTTTTGCAACATTTTTCGCTGATGCTTCGCTCCTAAGTGTCGCAGCCTGATGTTATAAAGCCTAAAGTCTTCTTTAATAAATAAATAAATAAAATAAATATTTTCAGGACATTTATACACAGAGCCAACTAGGTCCAAGCTAAGCCGAAGCTTGTGTTATGGCAACTAGATAACGGAATAAATTATATATACAAACTTTTCTTTTGTAAACCCAGACCCCAGAAAAGTACAAATGTAAATTACAAATATATTTTTCCGGTGTGGGAATCGAAACCACGACCCTTCGCGCAGAAAGCAGTTGTGCAACCACTGCGCCAAGCGGTCGTCAACTGTGGAACTATCAATGTATGCGTTATATGTCTATGTATGTTTATTTAATGATATATTTTATGTTGTCCTACTTTAAGAGGCATCTACTACCTATAGCTCCAACTTGTTCTACCTTTGTTTAAATAATTCTGTAACATTTTTAAAGAATAATATAATGGTGTCGCAGGCGGTAGAGGGTAGCAGCAGTGGCGGCGCCGACATGCTGCACCCGGCGATGCGGCACATGCCGCACCACCCGCTCGCCCATTACCACAATCAGGTACGTGGCTGAATCGCGCTATTGAAATGCTTGCGAGATTTGTATATATAGGTGTACCTACTGTATTGGAATAACGGTTGAAGATGCGATATATGTAGGGCGGGAATCGGTTAAAATCGGTATTCCTCAAAAATATAAGATCGATAAATAATATCGATTTATAAAAAAACGATTATTTTATGAAAATATCGATAAATGTTATAACAAGTTAAGCTGCAAGGTAAATCAAGGTTTTCTTTTTTAAACTTTCTCCTTTTTACATTGAATACAGAAAATCGAGTTGAAACTACGACTATTTCGATTTTTTAAATTATTAATTAACTAGCTGTGCCAGCCACTTCGCCCGCGTAGAAAAGTGAATTTGGGCAGCATTTTTGAAAATGCCTAACCCGCGCCAACAAACGTTCAGCGAGTTCAACATGATTCTTTAAATTGCCATAACTTTTTTATTTATCACCCGATTGACATGAATTAAACACTAAATGTTAAGTGAAGCTTACCACAATATATCATTGAAAAACCCCATCTAGATAGGATAAGCCGTTTCTGAGATTAGCGTGCACAAACAAACAGACAAAAATTCCAAAAATCATTGTTTTGGGTTCTATTGCGTTAATAAAGGTCTCCTATAATATTTTTTCTCATATATCTTCTATGTACAGACAGCGACTCGTTACATTTTTATTATAGGTATGTATAGATTAGAAATTATTAAAATGTACTGCCGCACATTCTTTTCATGTAGAAATTCTTGTAACAGGTGTAATTGAATCTGGAAGTTTAGTAGAATTAAACTATCAAGCGAACTGATAAATACATGTTTTACCGTGGGGAAATGCTCACGCATGCCTACGATCCCGGGGGTGAGAAAGTAGGTTATGTCGGACTCGAACCGACTAAAACACCACGGTGTTCCACTGTCCCGGGTTTAGACTGAGTCACGGGTGATCTAGCGGACTCTTCCGCAGCCCCGTCAACAGTCCAACCTAGAATCATCTCGCTATACGCAAAACTTTATCCAAATCGGCATAGCTAATTCAAAATTAAAAAATAAACACACAGACAGAACACCTTCGCTCCGTATTTATGACAATCCAAGTGACATTTGACACGAAACACATATATCAATACGAAATGAAACGGCTAAGCGTGAGTCGGTCTCGCGCGCAAGTGGTTCCGTACCGTTATGAATATTTTATTTGTCATTACATCTAATACTCGTGTCATGTCGAAATATTATATATCGGGTATTTTTGGACAGGTTAACAACACTTATAAATCGCGAACGGCTAGACCAATATTCATGGGTTTTGGTTCGTTGGTGAAAAGCGACCTTTGATTCATACTATGTAATGATGATACTTTCACATAATGATCAAAATTTAATTTAATATGCTACTAGGTATCTTTATATATATCACGGTTCATGAGATACAGAATAGTGACATACAGACAAACGTACGGAAGGATTATAGGAATCTTAGTTATAGTATTATTATTAACCCCCGACGCAAAAACGACGGGGTGTTACAAGTTTAATGTGTCTGTATCAGTGTGTCTGTCCGAGGCATCGTAGCTCCCGAACGGATGATCCGATTTAGATGCGGTTTTTTTTTGTTTGAAAGGCATATCAGTCGAGTGTGTACTTGGCTATGTTTGGTGGAAATCGGTTCAGGTCCTCAAGGTCATCAGGTCGTTTGTTAGGTGCGATAGGAATGTTACACGCTCAGTTTGCTTGCTTATTACGATTTTGTACCCGTCAACTACGGGACCCTAAAGAAACACTTGACAAGCGAACACCCGCGTCAGAGAGATGTTATTGAACAATTTCTCATCCATTAACGATTGTAAAATTTTGTCGGCATGTTCGTAAAATCTCAGAATCTAGGGAATCGCTTGAAAAATTGATTAATGATTTCTCGTCGCGCGCGGGACTAGAATACCACACACAGCGGTATAGGGTTAAGGTTGGGGTGTTTAAGGATTTGTGGTTTAGTAGCTAAGGTGTGTAGAGTCGAAATTGCTTGAACGGTTTCGATGCGGTTTTTCTGTTACGCTAAACGCTTTCGGAGACAAATTGTTGGTGAGGTTTTTTTTTTGTTAGTATTTTAGTAATTGATTTTTTTTTCGGTTGTTCGTTTTGTTTAAGTTAAGCGATAGTTAAGTTGGAGCTCGCGAGGCTTAAGTTAAAATGTTATATCTTTCAGTCAAGGTGTTTTATTTAATAAAAGTGAAAAAGCAAAGTGCGCTATATATAGCCTAGTTGAATATGAAGTCAAACGACTTTGACTTTGACTAGCGACCCGCCCCGGCTTCACACGTTATTTATTATACTTGTAATATACTATATATATTCCTCTTAAATTATTGTATCTTTTAAAAAATCTTTAAATCTTAGAAATCGCATCAAAATTGGTTGCGTTGTTTTAGAGATAGAATCGTAATTCGTAGGTCATAGTTTAAGCATACATAGGGACAGACAGAAGTATGTAATTATGTATAGTTAGATCTCTAAACGGCTGTTAAAATTTTGATGAAACTTTTAAAAAGTCACAATTTTTTTTTGGTAATAGGTTAATGACAGTAGTAATTGTAAACAGATGGAATTTCGAGTACCTACTACCTAGAAACGGTGGACGTGAAAAAATCCGATCCGAAAATGTTAAGCCGTTTCAAGTGTCTGTCAACGTTGTGTATTTTAGTTTGGAATTTAAATAATTTCGTCAAATTTGATTTGTGCACGGTAGCCGAGTGCTAGTGATGTCCAGACACACGATAAAATATATTTGCATATCGATAATATTGAAATTAATCTCGGCTTAATAACGGCTTGACCGATTTGGCTGATTTTTTTTTGTTGTATTTGTTATTATTAGGAGAAAGTTCTTATGTAAGAAAAGATTAGCATTTCACTTTTTTGATATTTCATGATTATAGGGCGATAAGAAGTTCGCCGGGTCAGCTAGTTTACAATAGAATTATATTAGCATACCTAGGTATCGATAACATATTAATATTCTTATAAATGAGTGCATAACTGGATAACAGCTGAAACGATTTCGATAATTATTTTTTTAGAATTTTCCTTTAAGTACGAGAGCAGTTCTTAAGCAGAGAAAAGTGTTGAAGCATGGAGTACTCTAAAATGTAATATTACTAGCGACCCGCCCCGGCTTCGCTCGCATATATTACTTATAAACCTACCTCCTGAATCATTCTATCTATTAAAAAAAACTGCATGGGAATCGGTTGCGTAGTTTTAAAGATATAAGCATACATAGGGATATGGGGACAGAGAAAGAGACTTTTTTTATGTTATGTAGTGATTTTAGGAACTTCTTAGTCATAATAATAGAAATTGACGCGAACAAAGTTGCGAATGACAACTAGTATTATAGACATATATAATAACTAGCCGTGTCCCGCGCTTTTACCCCCGTTATTCCCGTTTCCGGGGCAATACCGGGATTTAAGCTATCCTATCTTTTAAGTTGGATCAAACTGCACATGGTGTACGAATTTTATTATAATCGGTTAAGTTTAGGAGTCCATTGAGGACAAACATTGTGACACGAGATTTATATA
The DNA here is from genome assembly GCA_026213755.1 of Eurema hecabe. NCBI lineage: Eukaryota > Metazoa > Arthropoda > Insecta > Lepidoptera > Pieridae > Terias > Terias hecabe. Next base: position 5,227,170 of record JADANM010005620.1, read on the forward strand.
TATTAAGATCAGACTTATAATTAATTGTAAATAAGTTTATAAATATTTTAATACTAGCTGACCCGTGCCCACTTCGTTGGGCATAATGTTAATGATCCTTTATCGGTTTTTTATACAGCCTATGACACTCAGTAATAATGTGGCTTTCTATTGGTGAAATTTTTAAAATCGGTTCAGTAGATTACCCCTTACAATTTAAAAAACACACCAACTTTTCTTCTTTATAATATTAGTATCGATAAACACTATACAGACATCACTATGGTTAGTTATTCAACGTGGAATGCGCCTTATGTTGGTTTAGGCTCCACTCAAACGTTTACAAAATGTCTAAGTAATACAAAATGCGATCTCTTAGTCCAATAATCAAATTTGAGAATATTATAACTATACTAGCTTTTACTCGCTGCTTCGCTCGCATTTAATCAATATCAAAAATCAGACTATGGTCATTCTGTTACCTACAAGAAAATGCGTACTAAGTTTCATGATAATCGGTATAGTAGTTGCTGCATGAAAGTGTAACAAATGTCCCTTCTTTCACATTTATAACATATATAAAACCCAGACGAGTTTGTTACTACACTTATAACCCGAGATCGGCTAGACCGATTTTCATAGGTTTTTGGGTCGTTGGATTTGTCACCGCTCCTAATAGCAGAATACATCTTTAAAATTATGAAAACTTTATGAGGGGTGGTCAAAGTTTATATGAAAGTCCACGCGGACGGAGTCGATATAACCTTTTTCCAGTTAAAAATGTAGCCTGTGTCCTTCCCCAGGCTCTAGACCATCACTGTACCAAATTTCGTTCTAATCGGTTCAGTAGTTTTAGCGTGATGAAAGGACAGACAGACAGACAGAGTTACTTTCGCATTTACAATATTATTATGGATTGAATTCTGTATGTATGTATGTATGTATGTATGCAACCCTATACAACGTCAATCACAAGCGAACATTACCTCGGCTAAATGTGAGTGCCCATATTATTATTGGCTACACATTAAATTCTGCAGAATTGTATAGGATTGAACCTACGTCCAGTCCATGCCATGACTGTCCAAAAAGGGCACGTCAAAATGTCCGATAGCAATCAAACTAAGTATTGAACATTGATTTGCGATCTATAAAGGATATAGGGCTATTAAAAGGTTGTAGCCAAATCGATTTTAAGGGTTTCCTACCTGAAGGTTAAATGGGTATTGAAATATTTAAATAACTGAGAGAGCTTTTAAAGCAGCTTGTTAGTTGTACTATTTTTTTTCATTTTTTATACTAGGAAGAGGGGAGACGAGCTGGACGCACTCCTGATGGTAAGAGTAACGCCAGCCCATAGCCAATGCAGTGCTACCCGAACTTTGCTATAAAGCCCAACTCCGGGCAGCGTGCACTACACCGACGCTCCCCACTTTGAGTCATCAGATGTTAAGACTCTAACTATGGCCGTCTTCCAACTCTTCGTGAGATGGAAGAGTCATAGTTTGTTGCCGAAGTTTTGAGGACATACCAAGGCTCAGCTTGAAGTGGGGAGTGTCGATGTAGTGCATTCCTGTCCGGGGTTCGGCTTTAGCAAAGTTCCGGGTAGCACTACATTGGTTATGGGCTGGCGTTTCTCTTACCATCTGGATAGCGTCTGGGTGACCATTTCAGATCCCAGCGCATTGTAATTAAATTTAAATGGTTGTCATTAGGGCTTGATTTAATGAAAATAATTCCAGTGTGGATTCCGATTCAGCCGTCAACTTATTTAAGTTATAGTATTACTAGCGCCCCGAAAAGCAGAATGCTATCTGATGACTCTTAAAAATAATGAAAACTTCATAAGGAGAGGGGGGCGGGGTCAAAGTTTATATGAAAGTCCTCGCGGACGGAGTCACGTGCAACAGCTAGTGTATAATAAAGTGTTTTAAGGTCCAAGTTACTGTGTATATTTAAAGGGTTTTTCCAATATAAAAAAAACTTTAAAAATTGTTCGAGGAATTCGAATCAAAAATATATATGTATATATTATTGAATGTTATCGGTGCGATCTCCCCAACAATGAAATGAATTTCTTCGTTTGACGTGGTGCGGCGATGGTAGGGCGGTAGGGCTGGCAACTTGCTGTTTTAATATCTGACCCGATACAAGCTGACCCGTTCCCACTTCGTTGGGCATCATATAAATTATCCTTTTCGGTTTTTTATATAGCCTAAGACACTTAGCTCACTGATGTGTACCTAATTGTAATTGTCTAATGTAATTTGTGGTGAAAAATAAAATTTATTATTATAAATAATAACGTGGCTTTCTATTGGTGAAAGAATTTTTAGTATCGGTTCAGTAGATCCCGAGATTATCCCTTACAATTTAACAAACCCGCAAACTTTATAATATTAGTTATATTAACTGCCCCCGGTTTAACCCGCTTTTAGGCATGTATTATACATGTCAACCTTCCTCTATTCCCTTGAATAATTATTGCTGAAAAACGGATTAAATCGCTTTCGTACAGTAGAAAACGATCTTGGTATTAAATCCGCTTGTTTCAAAGTCGAGAAAATTTATACATTTCCTAGGAAATTTATAAACCTTCGTAAGATTCTAAACGAGAGATAAATTGTTTTATTTTGCGACCGCATTTTCGCAAATTTATCAATTTGCGATGTCTCGTGGTAAATTCATCAAGTAACGAATATCCATTCGTAAGGTTGTAAATGGTTCGACCAATCATAGAAGAGCTTTAAATTTAACGCTTTTTTTAAAATACGAAAAATAACACACTGCGCCCTGATTGGTTGATGTTGACAGTTATTCAACCAATCAGAGCGCACATGGCGTTTGGTTATTGCTTACTTATTAATTAACGCGTGAGTTCGGTAAGTTTAAATACATTTGCGAAAAAGTTGTCGTAAAATAAAACAATTTGTCTCTCGTTTAGAATCCTACGAAGGTTTATAAATTTCCTAGGAAATTTATAAATTTGCTGTTTTTCTTATCTTCCGGTGACATTAATAAGTCACAGTCAAACATATCTTAATTCAACTATACCTATTATAATATGTATTACAAAACATTTACCACCGGCTCGGAAGGCAGTTTCTACAGAGAAGAACCGGCAAGAGACTCTGATAGTTACTCTTTTTAAATAAAAATATACATTTCTAATTAATACAGGTACATAACAAGCTAAGTAATACAATATTCATACCTCAAAAAATATATTTAAAATAATAAATAATAAAATAAAAAGTCAAA
>JADANM010005620.1:5290841-5306725 GCA_026213755.1 Eurema hecabe
TTTTTTTCTATTATATAGAGTGATTCAAGAGAAATGTAATAACCTATCTACATGGGGCTAATTTATGCATATTTCTATGTCCCAAAGTGTTCAATAAATTGTAATTTTTTAGAGGAGCAAGTGTCAATAAAAATTTTAGTAAAAAATTTGTTACAATCAAAGTTGAAACAGTTATTGTTGGAAAAATGCGATCTTGAATAGACACTAGCTTATTAACTAAATATATATAGTACTGGCTGTGTCCCGCAGTTTTACCCGCGTAGTTCCCGTTCCCGGGGCAATACCGGGATGTAAGCTATCCTATCTTTTAAGTTGGATCAAACTGCACATGGTGTGAGAATTTTATTTTAATCGGTTAAGTGGTTTATGAGTCCATTGAGGACAAACATTGTGACACGAGATTTATATATATTAAGATTGGTGTATACCATTTAAAGTTTTTTGTATTATAATAATAATTTAATAAATTAATTTAGTAAAAGTTAAATGTTAAATTAAATACGAGTTAAATGTTAAATCTTGAATTCGAACTTAAAAGCTTGGCGAGGTTTATATGTAACTTTATACTTGTATCTTTTGTTTATTGATAAAGAATAAAAAAATGCGGCTAAACCTGCGGGGCATGGCTTGGATTATATAAAAAAAAATATATATATATTTGTCCGTCTGTCAATGTGTGTTTGTTCGTTTCGGCTCACGTACGTTTTAATGACACTGCATATTCAGTATCTGAAATTATCTAGCTTTTATTTCTCAAGGAGAGCGTGCTAAGTGATAGAGACATTACATTTTAATGAAAATGTCTGCAGAAATTATTTTATTGTATTCTTTATATGGCTCTAAACAATGATATTATATTAAATAGATACGTTATAAGCGCAAAATTTTGAAGACGCAGAAACATCCTAATTAGGTCGTCTTGCCTTGAGGTGATCGGTTGCCGCTGCATTCACGCGCATCGAACAAAACCTAACTATCTCTTTTTCTCTTGTTGGTTTTATGGGTGTAACATATGTATTATATAATATCATTGGCTCTCTAAAGTATAATAGACATATCGTTTTCATTTTACGTTTTGTATTTAACAATGCACCAGTGGGTGTATTTTTTAATTATGAAAATATGAAGGAATAGCTGCGCGAAGTTCCCGTTCCCGGGGCAATACCGGGATGTAAGCTATTCTATCATTTAAGTTGGATCAAACTGCACACGGTGTGCAAATTTAATTTAAAATCGGTTCAGTAGTTTAGGAGTCAATCGCGGACCAAGATCGTGTCACGTAATTTATATATAGCCGTTTTTCCCCCCTTTTCCCCCGCGTAGTTCCCGTTCCCGTGGGAATTTCGGGAATTCCTTTCTTAGTGCCCCTCTACGGTACTTAAGCTACGTCCCTTCCAAATGTCAAGTGCCTACGTTTAGCCGTTTAGGCTGTGCGTTGATATGTCAGGCAGTTTCTCCTTTTATTCATACTAATATTATAAATGCGAAAGTAACTCAGTCTGTCTTTACATCACGCTAAAACTACTGAACCGATAAGGACGAAATTTGGTACAAAGATAGTCTAAAGCCTGGGGAAGAACATAGGCTACTTTTTTTAATCAACCCCCAAAAAGTTGCAGAGGATGAAAATTTTTATAATGTTACGCTTTCACACAACAGCTAGTATTTTTATTATTATTAAATAAAACGTTTATTTTTATTTACTGCTATGACGTAGCTTAAATGGTGGTCACCGCCTAGCGATAACCGAGAATTTTAGAACATGTTTTACTATCAATAGATAAAGAATGATTCGCATAAAAGTTTTTGGCAATGAGAAAATGGGTCTGACGATATATAAACAAGCCCTTAGCTATGTAGCGCCTAAGCGCTACTAATGCGCCGAGTTCTGAATCGCGCTAACGATATTCGTTCGAGACGAGTATATATACGACTTGTCGATATCTCCCATTGCGGGCTAACAACCAGTCTTTGGGAGACTGGTCGAAGATCCTTCCTTTGCTTCAGAGGAGGGTTACATCCTTCCTCCTCAGGGATGTCTCTAGTCTCTACTACCAGAAAGGTTTATATATATATTGTACGCGTCAAGAATCTTTAGCGTTGAACGAAACCTGCGCAGAAGTCAAAAATAAGGTATCGAGGGGACGGCGCGTGATCGTCGGATGCGCGAGCGTTGATTGGTTGTCCCAGTCGTGTTGTCTTTCTCGCACCAATACGTCAATTACGAGCGCGATTTTACCGATGCGCAGCTATTCTCGTCCAGCGCTAAACATAAAAGACACGCACTATATCTTGTTCGTAAAACTCATAAAAGATATAGATACAACCTTAAATAGTCAGCTGACTTCATTTATGTATGTACCTATTATCAAAATAAATATTTACCCATATATTTTCTAACGTCATTCGTATAGTGATAAGCTGAGAGACTGCTACTATTGTGCCGAGTCCTGAATCGCGCTTATGATATTTTTTCCTGACAATATAAGTACATTGTAATTGTGTTGTAGTCCTAACTTAGTAAATACTAAAGGCTACACAGTTCGAATGATCTGAATCGCGCTTACGATGTTTTTTTCAGACAATATAATTATCCACGCGGACGGAGTCGCGGGAAACAGCTAGTTTTAAATAGTTCTAGTCCTGAATCGCGCTTGTAATTTTTTTTCAAGACAGTATAAGTACAATTTCCTACATGCAATAGTTAATGTTGTGACTGTTATTAATTAGTCAATTCCTGAATCACGCTTGTGATTTTTTTTCTAAATAACATATATACATTGTATGTATTTGAATAGAAGTCCTGATTAATGAATACTAAATATGGCAATATGAAGTTCGAATTATGTCATTTCTGAATCGCGCTTATGATATTTTTTCCTAATAATTTATATATTGACGAATATATGTTGCCTTGTAGGTATACCATATAATATGTCGACATCGAGTACCTACACAAGTTTAGACGTTTTACATAGTCATACTTACAACATAGCAACTTACCCTTCCCCTGTTTTCGCAGTCGGTTAAGAGATAAAAAATGCTTTAACAATATAGCTTATCACGATAAAAATAACACCGCTAATCTTAGTTTCATTCAATTATATCGCAAAACTAATAGTTGATAAATAAATAATTAATCAGTTAGCTTTTCGATAATATGTCGGACATTTGCCCAGTCATGAGTCAACATCCGGTGGATAGTACGTCTGAATTGGATGAAATGCAAAATTGGATTTTCATACAAACTTTCATCCCCTATTTTATCCCCTTGAGGGTAGAATTGATCAAAATCCTCTCTTAGGGGATGCCTACGTCATAACATCTACCTGCATGGCAAATTTCAGCCCGATCCGTCCAGTGGTTTGGGCTGTGCGTTGATAGATCACTATGTCAGTCAGTCACCTTTGAATTATATATATGCTATATATATATGCAAAATGGAAACGCTCGAAAAGTTTTCTTTTTGGGTTCTTTAAAGAATTCTTATCATAATATTGTGGTCTATTTCATACTCTTTCGTTAAATGGTCTATTATAAATTTTGGAATTAATGAATAAATTTTAGTGGTTCTTTTTGGTATAAGAGAATAGAGCATATTTAGATAAGAATTTTTAAATAAAGACGGACAATATAGGACTAGCTGTTGCCCGCGTCTTCGTGTGGACTTTCATATAAACTTTAACCCCCTCCCTTATAACCCTTCTTTCCAGATGAAAAGTAGCCTATGTCTTTTCTCGGGCTCTAGACTATCTGTGTGCCAAATTTCGTTACAATCGGTTCAGTAGTTTTAGCGTGAAAGCGTAACAAACAGACAGAGTTACTTTCGCGTTTTTAATATAAGTAAGGATAATATAAGACTAGACGCATGTACTATACACATAAACCTTCCTTTTGAATCACTCTATCTGATAAAAGAAGCCGTATCAAAATCGGTTGCGCAGTTTTAAAGATTTAAGCATACATAAGGACAGACAGAAGAAAGAAATTTTGTTTTATACTATGTAATGATGAATATGTATATACTAGTCGTGTCTCGCGGCTTTCATCGGATAATTACCGTTCGCGAAGCATCACCGGGATAAATAGAGCTAATCTAACCGCGTTCTGAACATCAGCCAAAGCCATTCAGTAGATTCCGCATGAAAGATAAACGAACATGTAAATTTTAAATTAAATAAAAAAATGGCTAGTCGAAATTGAATAGATTAATATTTATTTGTCGATAACGCTGTTCGTCAATGCAAGACGTTGAAACAATCATTGTTAAGATAACGTAAGAATCAAGTGGACTGTAGACTTTTAATCTTACTAATATCTTTGCATAGTATAAGATAAATAGGTAAAACAATGATATTATATTAAATAGATACGCTGTAAGCGCAAAATTTTGAAGACGCAAAAACGTCCCAATTGGGACATCTTGTATTGGTTGCCGGTGCATTCACACGCAACTAACAAAACTTTTTCTTTTTTTCTTGTTGGTTTTATCATTTATCTCTCATTTATATCTGTCTATAGTTTTAACTTGTATGTAGGTATGTGTGCTGCCGCTGCTGTGCGGAACACTTTTTTCGGTTGATTTGTTCGTGTATAAAATATCTATTATATAATATCGTTGTATATACAATAATATGAACTTACATGAATTACAAAATAGGGCGTAATAGCCGGCCTTGTCGCTTAAAAGTGATATCTGCCAGGCAATATTGTTAATGGGGACAGAAAGAAAGAAATAGTACCTACCTATTCAAGTATAGAAACAAAACATATAAAAATATTATAAATTAAATTATTATGTATGACTAGCCACCCGCCCCGGCTTCGCTCGCATATATGATTCATATAAACCTTCCTCTTGAATCACTCTATCTATTTAAAAAAACTGCATGAGAATCGGTTGCATAGTTTTAAAGATATAAGCATACATAGGGATATAGGGACAGAGAAAGACTTTGTGTTTTATTTAATGATTTATTTATTTAAAAAAATAATTTAACAAAAATTCACTGTACATAGAAAAATATGACATTGTTGACAATTTAGTTATATGAGTTTTTTTATTAAAGGATATAGCATGCGTTCAGATTTTACATTAAAAATTACTAAGTTGAATACAGAAAAGAATAAGAATACAGACAAAAAAAAACATAAAAAACGAAATTGCATCGACAGCGTTAATCAGCAAATTTACAAGCTTAATATTGAAAAGGGATTTAATTAATATATCTACATTAAAACACGTTGATCTGGGTGGGTACCCCCACAGTGCCAGACATTCTACCGCCTGAACAGTGATGTGCGAATGTCACTGTGCTCCGGTCTGAAGGGCACTGTAGCCAGCGAGATTACTGGGCTAATGGGTCTTAACATCTTGTGACTCAAAGTGGGGAGCGTCGGTGTAGTGCACCCCTGCCCGGAGTTGGGCTTTAGCAAAGTTCCGGGTAGCACTGCACTGGCTATGGGCTGGCGTTACTCTTACCATCAGGAGTGCGTCCAGCTCGTCCCCCCTCTTCATGCTATAAAAAAAAATCTTTGGTATTGTAAAAGTAATATTATTCTGAATGTTTCTATTGTTTTTGTTTCAGGAATGTATACGATGAGAATGCTAGATGGGGCGGCAGCGCATCCGCCACAAAACCACTCACATATGCCAATGACGACAGGTTAGTTTATAAAATGATTCTTAACAAAAATAAACCGACTTCAAAATAAAATGCCGCAACACATACACATATCATAGTCCAAGAAAATAGAGCTTTAAATACGATTACGAATTCCAAATAAGAGCTTGAATTTTTTTATATAATGTACGAGAACTTGTCATAAAAAAACTTGTCATAAAAAAACAAAACTTTTTTTAATTTATTTTAAGGATACACTAAGTACTAGAAAGAAATGCCTTTCATAAAAGTTGTAGAACAAATAAAGATACGTTTGAATTGGGCTTTAACTTTGACTTTGACTTTGACTTCGCAGAACGCGACTCGGCATCAGACAGCGCAGTGTCTTCAATGGGCTCAGAGCGCGTGCCATCTCTATCCGATGGCGAGTGGTGCGACGGCAGTGATTCTGCGCAGGAGTACCATAGGTATGGTCAGACAAACAAAATTCCACTATCTGGTTAAATTTTAAACGTATGAGTCATATTAATAATATAAATAACTAGCTGTTGCCCGCAACTCCGTCCGCGTGGACTTTCATATAAACTTTGACCCCCCGCTTCCCCCCTTATAACCCTTTTTCCAGTTTAAAAGTAGCTTTTGTTTTTTCTCAAGCTCCAGACCATCTGTGTACCAAATTTCATTACAATCGGTGCAGTAGTTTTGGCGTGAAAGCGTAACAGACAGACAGAGTTACTTTCGCATTTATAATATTATCTAATATAGTATGTATAGTATAGTACTGATTAATAATTAGTTAGTCGGGTTAGTTCCCGAACCGGTGGTAGGCACCATTTAGACTTTCTGAAGGTATTTTGTTGTAATTTGTTTTCAAATTTACTCAGAAATAAACATTTTCATTTTCATTTTTTTTATTTTCATTTTAATAATTTCCCTTCTGTCCCCCTCCACAGTTCAAAGTTCCGGCCGTACGAAGGCGCGTACGCACGTGAAAGGTCGCACGCCCCTCAGAAGAAACACCACATGTTCGGGAAACGGTGCTTTCAGGTAAATGTCGATAACACTAGATGTGCCCCGCGGCTTTTTTTATATAATATGAAGACGCCCTCCTGATGGTAAGAGTAACGCCAGCCCATAACCAATGTAGATGTAAATTTCATAGGAAATTTTTAAATTTGCTGTTCTTGTTATTTTCCGGTGACATATATACCTTATACCAAATTTCATCTAAATCGGTTAAACCGTTTTTGCGTGAGAGAATAACAAAAATACATACATACAATTTTACAAATTTTCACATATATATTAATGGTACAATAATAATTAAATCAATTTTTAATGTATTTTTTTGACATTAAATTTTTTGTTTATATATACCTGCCCTTACTTTCTTTCGTATTATGAATGTTTCATTCTCTGGTTGCCTGTAAGAAATCACTTTAAACGATAAGGCTTTTTTACACTGTCCATGTAGTTTTATGTGTCTTGATTTTAGGATGTCTTTCTGTATGGGTAAATAAATGAAAAATTAAAATATAAAATGGTACCAATTTCAGGAACAGCCCCAACTGGAGCCGCTGGTGACGCGACCACCTGTCAAGTACGAGTGCGAACAGACCTACCACCACGACATGCAAATGCATAACGGTACGTACCGCCAATTATATTTTATATTTATTTATTTAAAAAAAAATTCCTTCAACAAAAATTCATTCTACATACTAAAATATGACATCTTCGACATTAGATTGTATGATTTTTTTTTTATAAAAGGATATTATAGTATACGTTATATTGGTACATATATTATTAGTTCAGACACTACACTAGAGTTACATTAAAATTATTTTTTTTTGAAGTTAAGTTAAATACACAAAATATCTAAATATTACAGACAAAAAAAAAATAATAATAAAATAATCGACGGCAATATTTTATATTTCTTAACGCTCGCCGGACGGTGACCTTTTTCACGTATAAATATTATAATAGTCGAGTTTTTGTTTATTTTTTTTGAACAATTGTATGTTCTTATTTTTTTAAAAGAGCGACTATCAGAGTTTCTCGCCGGTTCTTCTCTGTAGAAACTGCCTTCCGAACCGGTGGTAAATGTTTTGTTGAATAAAGTTGCTAGTTGAATAAAGTTTCTTTTGACTTTGACTCTGACTTAAAAACTAGCTGACCCGGCGAACTTCGTATCGCCCTATAATCATGAAATATCAAAAAAGTGAAATGCTAATCTTTTCTTATATAAGAACCTTCTCCTAATAATAACAAATACAACAAACAAATCCGTCAAGCCGTTTTCGTGTTATGTCGTGACAACGGAAAACGGGTTTCATCTTTATTGTATATAGACTAGCTCGCCTATGACACTCGGCAATAATTTGTCTTGCTATAGGTGAAAGAATTTTTAAAATCGGTTCTATAGATCCCGAGATTACCCCTTACAATTTAACAAACACACAAACTTTACTTCTTTATTAGTATAGTTATCTTCAGAGTCATTGACTTAACTTCGTAACTTTGCAGAATGCTCCAAATTTCCGAAGTTAAGCGACTTTGTTTTATACTATGTAGTGACGATACTTAATGACTTTATTTTGACTTTGCTCGCAGTGGATTTCAACGCGCGTCACCAAGTGCCCGGTCATCTGACACCACTGCAGCCAGCTATCGACCCAAACACTCCCCACTCTAGCCACGCTATACTTCAGGTACGTTTGCTGTAAACCTTCATTTTTAAAATTGGTTAAAAAAAGGGGGGAGTATTTATAATAATGGTTCTTCTTAACACGTTAAGATTCTTTGAAAGTGTCTTGCCGAGAGAACTAAAATTATATTATTAGGATGTGTTAAATATTTTTGCATTCGACTGTACCTAATACCTATAATGTTCTGTCCTCAGGGCAACATGTCGAGCGGGTCGTCGGTTCGATTCCCGTTCGCGGGCGAGCGCGTGCGCCACAACCACACGTACAGCGCGCCGCTGCCGCCGCCCGACCTGCGCCAGCCGCCCAGGGACAAGCGGGGTGAGTGTCAAGTGAAAAGTGGCAAAGTACCATGGCGCAAGTTGCGAGTAATGTCATAGTGCAAGTGGCGAAGTGTCATAGTGCAAGTGGCCAATTGCCAAGTGCCGTGTCGTAAGAATGTTGCATGTACATTTTAAAAATGTTATCATGCAATATGAACATACAATACTTGGTATAAGAACTGTAGTCAAATAAAATAACTTGTTATATCTCTGTAGTGGTATCATAACTTTCTTAATTTATCTTAATAAAGACATCAAACAATAAAATAAATTATACAGGTTTATATAACGTCAGAAGAAATCCGTTTATACTAAGTTGTGAACATTAGTGATACTGTCTACATTTTCAGTTTTCGTTCACCGTGTATATTATGTTAAGTAAATTTGCGAAAATGTGGCCGTAAAATAATACAATTTATCTCTCGTTTAGAATCCTACGAAGGTTTAAAAATTTCCGAGGAAATTTATAAATTTGCTGTTATTTTCCGGTGACATATACACATTAACGATAGTTTATGCTATAAAATGTATGTCTGTTTGTGTGCAGCGCGGCGGCTCACGGACTGCAGCTCGGAGGGCGGCGCCGGCCACCTCAGCCGCGACGAGAAGCGGGCCAAAGCGCTTGGTGAGTGACGCACGGACATACATACATTGTGACACTACACGCACTATGCGTATTAGTTCTTAAAGAGACTCATATTTTTTACCATTTATATTATAGTATTAGTATATGAATTAAATCTGTATATGTAAAAAGTATGTGTTACATGTGTCATTGTCATAATAGTTATTTAGTCATTGTCAGAATAGTTATTTAGCTTTTGTCAGAGTAGGTATTTAGTTATTGCCAGAATAGTTTTTCAATTATTTTCAGAATAATTATTCAGTTATTTTCAGAACAGTTATTTAGTTATTGCCAGAATAGCTTTTCAGTTATTGTCAGAATAGTTTTTCAGTTATTGCCAGAATAGTTTTTCAGTTATTTTCAAAATAGTTATTCAGTTATTGTCAGATTAGTTTTTCAGTTATTTTCAGAATAGTTATTCAGTTATTGTCAGAAAAGTTATTCAGTTATTGTCAGAATACTTATACAGATATTGCCAGAATAGTTATTCAATCATTGCTTAAATGGTTATTTGTCTTTGTTGAAACTATATAGAGTAATAAAGAAATGGAATTACTGACCTTCCTTCCTTTTTTCCAGGTATTCCCATGGAAGTTCAAGATATAATAAACCTACCAATGGACGAGTTTAACGAACGTCTCTCGAAGCACGATCTCAGCGAAGCTCAGCTTTCTCTCATACGTGACATCAGACGCAGGGGCAAGAATAAGGTAAGAAGAATTTTTAGCGAGACCTCCTGCTGTGTTTCGCGACCCTGGTACCATTTTTTTAGATAAATCATGTGGTTAGATCTTATTCTTTTTAAAAGGGCAACTATCAGAGTTATTTGTCGGTTGTTCGATGTAGAAGCTGCCTTCCGAACCCGTGGTAAATGTTGTGTAATACTATGACGATTCAAGTGTTACTATATGTAGCCTAGTTGAATAGAGATACGTTTGTCTATAACTTGGAACCTCGGCTTGGCCTGTCGACATTGCCAGTGTTACCGCACTATAATGTAACCCCCCTCACCCCCTCTCCTCTCTCGCTGGGCAGGTGGCCGCGCAGAACTGCCGCAAGCGCAAGCTGGACCAGATCACGTCGCTGGCGGACGAGGTGCGCTCGGTGCGCGACCGCAAGCTGCGCGCGCAGCGGGACCGCGCCGCGCTGCTCGCCGACCGCCAGCGCCTCAAGGAGCGCTTCGCGGCGCTCTACCGGCACGTGTTCCAGGTGAGGCGAGCGTGCATACATACATACATACGAAGTACACACATACACACACATACTCACACACACACACACACACTAACATAGACACATAATTACCCGTATTCGCTCTCACTATGTCAACCACACTAAAACGGTTACCATATCAAGATAAGAACACACATATATTTTTAACTGACTTCAAAAAAGGAGGAGGTTTTTCAATTCGACCGGTTATATGGTTTTTAATCTGTATCCCTATTTTAAAAAATATTGTGAAACCAATTTTCCAATGCAACTTCATCTCAATTTTCATAAGCTTCCATTTGTTAAATTCACACCAATAAAATTTCAAGTATCACAGTATATTTATGTATAACTAGCTGTGCCCGCGACTTCGCCCGCGTAGAAAAGTGACTTTGGGCAGCATTTTTGAGTATGCCTAACCCGTGATTCTTTAAATTGCCATAACTTTTTTATTGATCAACCGATTAACATGAATCAAACACTAAATGTTAAGAGAAGCTTACCACAATATATAATTGAAAACCCCATCTAGATAAGATGAGCCGTTTCTGAGATAAGCGTGCAGAAACAAACAGACAAAAAATCTAAAAATCATTGCTTTGGGTTCTATTGCATTAATAAAGGTCTCTTATAATGTTTTTTCTCATATATCTTCCATGTACAGACAGCGACTCGTTACGTTTTTATTATATGTATTGATGATTGATTAATTTTCAACTGTTGTCTGGCAGAACCTGCGCGACGGTGAAGGCCGGCCGCTGTCGTCGGCGCAGTACTCGCTGCAGCAGGCCGCCGACGGGAACGTGGTGCTGGTGCCCAAGATGCACCATCATGGTGAGATACCAATTATATACCACCAACCACGCTTGGCGCAGTGGTAGCACAACCGCTTTCTGCGCGAAGGGTCGCGGGTTCGATTCCCATTCGAAAAAAAATAAAAATATTACGGACATAAAAAATTTGGCCAATATCACCCTTTAGTTGATCTGATACATTATTTTTTTCAACATTCAACCGCTAACATTCAACGGCCTGTCAGAATGAACGTAAGCAGTTACGGGGTTAAAATATTTAAATTTAATATATATACATATAACTAGAGGAACCATGCCCACTTCGTTGGGCATAATGTTAACAATCCATTTTTATATAGCCTATGACACTCAGCAATAATGTAGCTTTCTATTATTGAAAGAATTTAAAAAATCCTAATCTCGTGATCTGGAATCACGAGATTACGCCTTACAATTTAACAAACATACAAACTTTACTTCTTTATAAGTAATATTAGTATAGATTGAATTTATTCTTATTCTTATTATTTCCAGATCACGGCATGAACCGGTCCTCAGACGACGATATGGACAGAAAGAAGAGCTACGAGTAGACAAACATACAAACTCGGTACAACCATCCGCCTTACAAATATTATACATAATAGAGATTCGCGTCTTTTCTTTATACACGTGGAAATAGATACTAAATATGTTTTTTTTTTTATATTTCTGGTTCAAATTTTGCAAAAATAGACAACTAGATGAGTTTTAAACGACTTCAAAAAAGCAGGTTTCTTAATTCAACCGTATATTATATGCTTTTTTTGGTTGAAAATTCTAAGTTATTCAAATAAATACAATTTTTGTTATCATAAATCAATTAATATGTTCTTTTGGTTTATGATGACTGAGAAAATGTTCTTTTTTGTTTCTCAATTTAAAAAGTTCACGTGGTCTTTATACAGATGGCGCTGAAACTAAAATTGTCAAAATTCTCGCCATTTTTTTTCACTTTTCTTTAATAAGAGTCCAATAGAAAGTAATTTAATAGTTAAATAATTTTTATAACGAACAATAATGATTATCGTATATTTGTGTCCCATTTTCGTATTACAGAATAACGTTAGTGAGACAAAGACAGCACTATTTTTCAAGTTCAGTTTCATAGTTATACAGATAAGCAATATTTATTGCTATATTGAAGTATATTGAAGAAAGAAATATTTGTATTAAAACTATTAAAATCGACAGAAATGTCACAAAATGAGGTTGATCTTTCATACAAGCATTTTGCTTAATTTATTTAAAATAACCTAAAAAAACGAGATTTTGCCGCCAAATTGTCGACAAAATGGCGGATTCTCGGTGTGATGATGTGATAGAAAGCTATTCCATTTTCGATTAGTTCTGTTTAGTTTTATGGAGGGGTTGCGCTCGTCGCGTTTGAGAATTTTGACGTCTAATCTTTTATTTATATTAAATTATAAAATATAAAATAAATATTATTTAAATATTTCTATTATATACTGCAATATTTTCTCTTTTATTAACAAAATAAATAAAGCTCCATTTAAAGAAAAATAAAAGTATATTATATGACGGAGCGTAAAAGTATAAAGCGTCTCATTTAAAATGTCAATATAATCCGACAAAATGTGAGAGGCTATTTTTGTTTTCTATAAGTAGAAAGTTAGGCGCCTAAATTCTCTTAAGTGACGAGTTAGTATTGCCAGTAACGAGCGATGTAACATGCGTTCTTCTTATCGATCGCGAAATCTTTATAATTAAAAAAATATTTGCGATCATAAGGATGAATAAATCTTTAAGTTTAAATGTCATCCGACATTGTCGCGTTGCAATAAGTAATGTTTAAATATTAACAAATAAACATTTAACTGTAATATATTTTTTTCAGTAGGCGTTTTTATTTATGTATATTATTAAATAGGGTAACATTGTTATAGTTAATCTGTTGTATGGTAACACTATTTTTTTTTTTTCACCGAAAAAAATTCCGTTTCGATTTCCGGTCGTCTATGAAAAGTACAAACAATTTTAAATGCGTTTCTGAATGGACATTTTGAAAAATAAAGTGAAATGTATAAAAAAAATAGTCTCAAATGTCCGTTTGGAAATCAAGTTCTTTATTCGAAGATGGTAATTTTTAGAATATTGATCTTTTAGATGTTAAGATTTTATGTTATAGCCATAGGATTGTCACTTGTGTCGGCATGTAAGTTTTTTGAAGACAACATTAAATATAATAGTAACTTAAACATATTTTACATATGACTTAAGCTTAGCCATTTCGTTTTTCTCCCATTTTTAATTTTCGTCAAAATGTTGTCTTTAAAGAAATAATTTTATCTGTGGTGCGTAATTAATATATATAACTAGATCGCTTTGCAAGGAAACATTATATACATAAGGACAATAGGCGACGGGTAACGCATTTTGAATAAGTTTTTTAATAAAGGCTTAGCGTGACATGATTTTGTTTTATTTTTTTCCTATGTACCGATAAGATACAAGAATACTACTACTATCCTAGTTTTTCAATAACAGAGCATAGTGCGACATTTCCATCAATGTCAAATTAAATAAAAAGATTAGTCAATTGTCTGTCACTGCACATGCAATTACACACATCAAGCGTTACTACCTAGTACTTTTGAGAGTGCTCGATATGTGAGTAGAAATGTAGTTGAAACATTCAACGTTAAGCATAATGCCCAATAATGCTATGATTGAAGAACTAGGTTGTATAGTTTTATTATTACTTCCAGTCAGTGAAATGATAAGTGTCGCTGATACTAAAAAGACAAATTGTTAAAAATGGCTTTTTGATATTGAATAAAAAAAATATAATCTCGGCTAACTTTTAATTGCAAAACTGAATTGAATTCTATCACACCACTTATTATTTTGAAGTAAAAACATGCAACACTGAAAATGTCATGTTACTGATTGAAATAAATAATCTTATCTTGGTTGAATAAAGATGTTTAGATTTAATCATTATTAATAATTATAAAACTGACTATCTTCCCAATTATCTACTTGATAGCTGATATTTTGGTCATAACTTATTTATTTTGGACACAAATTCATTTATTTAGATGATTGAAAACAATTTATGGACACATAAAAACAACATTTAAACTTTTCTATCCTTCTCAATTTTCATATTTGAATACTCAATGTAGTTAATTATATAATAAAAACCTATCACGTCACCTTGTAGCCTGTGGGACCATAAAAGATAACATTGGAGACCATTAAGAACCATCCTTTTACCTGAGGTAAATTAATTATCAATCAAAATTGGTTCAGCTGTTATAAAGTTTGTACTTAGCAGCACATTTGGCGATTAATTTTATTAAAATTAATTAGTAATTGATACAGCTACGCACTCGAGGCATTAAAAACTTTTATTAAATCATTCAGTTAGAAAATAAAACACATTTTGGTGGGTACAAGTTTATTCAGCATAACGAAAAGTTGTGCATGTCTAAGCTAATAGTTAAGATACAATACTAATTCTTATGCTCTAAGTATAAAATGCTTCATACATCATTATTTCAATGTCACTTAAAATACTTCTTAAATACATACATAAAAAATAAAAACAGTACCAAAACTGATTAACAAACTATTGATTTAAATATAACGTGTCATTATCCAGGTACAGCCAACAAAAAAGTATAATAACCCTTTTAACATAAGAAATTTCAAATTATAAAAATTCTTGAATCAATTGTCGCGACAAGTAGTCAAAATAACAACTAATTAAAAGAAAATTATTTTCAATTTCACCGTTACCGTTATTTTTATATACTTTGTTTGTTGACTGTACCTTAAAGTATAGCACTTTTCACGTATAAAAGATTTTCTTTATAATCTCACCCTAAGTTCTACAGATGAATGCTTACAAACAAATAAACTCGTCATCATTATAATATAGGTATAGCTACTAGTACTAATATTATTAATGCAAAAGTATGTAAGAATACATGAATGTTTGGTATTCTTTTACGCAAAAACTACTGAATCGATTTGGCTGAAATTTGGCATGCTGTTAGATTATACCCTGGATTAACACATAGGATACTTTTAATCCCGGTATTTCCCAGGGAACGGATACTACACGTGGAAAACTGAGAGACCAGTTTGGGATATAAAATGGAATATTCCAACATTATTATATTGGGAAAATTTCCACTTGCCTGGAAAACAATATTTCTTTTAAACGAACACAATTAACCTATTGTTAAAAATGCATTATAAAAATCGATAACACGATAGTTTTTGAAAAAAGAAATACCTATATTTTGTTCTCTCAATTACTCTCTCTCTCTTATAAACTCACAAAAAGTGCTGAGTAAAACAGTATCTTAATGTAATAAATCAATACATTCAATAACATTTTCATTATCATAGGAGCCACAGACTATACTTAATATAATTAAAAAAAGAGGAATACAGATAAAAAATCTACTACAAAAGTGATTTATTTTATTGAATGGGAATGTTAAGGAATATTTTTAATGTTTAAAATATTAAGTTATTCCTAAATAAAAATGTAAATAAACTGTATGTCTATAAATAATTTA
>JADANM010005620.1:5335349-5347885 GCA_026213755.1 Eurema hecabe
TTCTTCCAAAGGAGAGCTGTCCCACCATGAGGTCGCCCTACCAGGATCCCCGTTGTGACATCAATGGCTGAAGTCCCCGTACTGCCAAAATCCTGGCTTATAGTGCTGAGGTACATAAGGTCATGCGGATAGAGCCATGTTTCCTGAAGTGCGAGTATATCAACCTGAGCACAAAGTTGACGTATGTGCTCAGTTGAGCGCTTAACATTTTTACAGTTGAAGCTACCAAGGGTGTAACTATCCATTAAGTGTAACAGGATCGATCACAATTTTGCCACCTCCTGGTACCGGAGGCTTCCTAGGCAAGAAGCGACGAAAAATGATTCCCTTGGGCCACAAATTCGCATCGAGAAACTGTGAGAGCTTTCTTCTAGAAACTTGCATTTTGAAAGAGTTATGATGCTTTCTTTCTATGCTATTTATAATAAAAATGCTGCCCAAAGTCACTTTTCTACGCGGGCGTAGTCGCAAGCACAGCTAGCTCACAAATATATTTTTCCGGTGTGGGGATCGAACCCACGACCCTTCGCGCAGAAAGCAGTTGTGCTACCACTGCGCCGAGCGGTCGTCAACAGTTTATTTTACTAATATGACTCAAAATTTATAAAAACCTCTTTATGTCGAATATTTTGGCGTCTCCTTTAATATTCGAAGTATAGAGGTTCTATTGTATATCGAAAATATTTTTTTGTACATGTGAATTATTTTTTATTTATTATTTATTTATTTATTATTTATTAATTCTTTATTACACTATAACATAACATAATATATAAAAAGGAAAATACAGAAAAAGACATATGTAAAAGGCGGCCTTATGGCTGTAAGCCATTTCTTCCAGGCAACCAGGTATTGGATAAAATAAGAAAATTAAAGTATTATATTATCTTAATAAGATATGCATATAGGTAATTATAGTATGACATACATACATGTTCAAAATTCAACTAGACTATATAAAGTACTAGCTAGCCTGTGCCCACTTCGTTGGGCATAATGTTAACAATCCTTTTTTATATAGCCTATGACACTCAGCAATAATGTGGCTTTCTATTGGTGAAAGAATTTTCAAAATCGGTTCAGTAGATCCCGAGATTACCCCTTACAATTCACAAAAACGAACACACAAATTTTACTTCTTTATAATATTAGTATGGATAACAATTGACTCGTCATACATAGAATAATGTTTTTTTTTTAAATAAATAAATCAATAAATAAAAAATAACACGTAGAACCGCAGTATAAGCACGCAAAGTGAAGCCATCTCAAAGTAGACAATTTTGTCTACTTACATATCGATTTAGAATTTTCCACATTTATAGAGTAAATTTCTTAGCAGCAACATTATCGGCGTGCTTGTGTGCGAGTCATCGAGTATAAGAACGTGCTGTTAACACCTACATGTATACAGTTGTGGCTTCACTTACGGCGGACCGATTGTTAAGGGACTATCAGTCTATGCGTTATATATCTATGACGTCATAGTATCACACAAAAATTATGTACCATATCCTACGAATATATTAAAAGTTTGTGACAATGTACGGATGGACCGTTTTAGTTAAAATTTTGTGTGGAGATAGGAGATATTATGATGAAATGGGATTCTTTATAACCCGGTAGTACCGGGCCGGTTCTGCCCCGGGAACAGGATATACGCGGGTAAAAACGCGGGGAATCTTTCGTAATACATGTATTAATTCTTACCTTAAATATCCTATCGATGCGATCCAATCGAATCTTTTTCTTTTGATCCAAACGATTTATATTGCACACCTCCGAGTCCATTAGAAACAGCCCAAATCCCATTACCTTGAAAAAAAATAACCATTAAAAATTATTAAAAAAAAATTAATATATTTACATAATATACAGTGTGTCACACAACACGTGTCCCACCCTGAAGGGTAACATTCTCTATCTAAGAACCTTCTCGAATAAAATAAAATAAAAAATCTATATCTAAAAATAACAATGCAATAAAATTTTAAAGATTTTTTTTTTTTTTTTTTTATAACATATAGAGGGGAGACGAGCTGGACGCACTCCTGATGGTAAGAGTAACGCCAGCCCATAGCCAATGCAGTGCTACCCGGAACTTTGCTCCGGGCAGGGGTGCACTACACCGACGCTCCCCACTTTGAGTCGTCAGATGTTAAGACTCATTAGCCCAGTAATTTCGCTGGCTACAGTGCCCTTCAGACCGGAGCACAGTGACATTTTCACATCACTGTTCAGGCGGTAGAATGTCTGGCACTGTGGGGGTACCCACCCAGTCGGTCTCCTGCGAAAGAGACCTACCCCCGGTCAGTACAAAAATAATAAGAATATAAGAATTTATAATGATACAAAAACTACGCAAGACAATACGGCTAATCGTTGAACCACCGCTTTGCAAAACGGCCTTGTTTTGTAAAACAGCTAGCCGTAATGTAATACAGCGGATTATACAATCCGCATGCGACATGTATATTACTCAGATCTTACGAGCACGTTTCCACTATATCGTTCTAGCCTATACAAAAATGTTTCGATATCCTAACATTACTATTTATTTTAATACTTATCCCTAGCAACACTCTGATTTTTGCTTTCAATAAAAACAAGTTTTTATTTTAAAGAAAAAGGTTTTGACTTAACAAAAAAAAATTTCATTCAATTACACGTCCTTGAGCAAACGCCAACGCGACTACCGTGAAACAATAAAATATCGTGTCGTTCTTTAGATGATAGTAATTTAGGTATAGGTAAAAAGTGTTGACCATAATAATTACGAAACAAAACAAATAAACAAATCGTCACTTGATAGTGGAAAGTGGAAACACGCATGTTACGGCTGCGCAACCCTAAAAGATCGCTGTGTCGGCGGGTCCCACGAGAACGCGGATCGCCGACGTGGCTAAATTCCAATCATAATGATTCATGAAGAATATTCACATTTATTTTATATAATTTTCCATACACTCTTTACCGATACTTGCATCGAGCAAGTACAAGTGTTAGTTAGTTATAAGTTTTATTTTAATAAATTAATTTTTAAGTACTATTTTTTTTTTTGGGGCCTTCGGCTGTGCGAAACATAATTCGCACAAAACCAGAATAAACCAGTTCACGCTGTCCATACACACTACAAACATTACAAACGCAAACATTTCTCCAAGCTCATTTACCTGTAATTATGTTATTTTTTCAAAATAATAGCCAAATTAGGACCTACTACCGGTATATAATGATAGGCCTTTGGATCGGACACTTGTTCTGTAACATAATGTATAAGATTGACTATATTTGTTACATGAGAAAAATAGAAATTACACTACGCTTCTATACTGACATCAATTGTAACAAGAAGTGCATAACTATAAAAGCTGAATCAATTTTAATATTTTTTTTAAGAATATATCTTGAAATACGAGGTGTTAGTAGTTTTTTTACATGAAAGGGTAAAATCTTGTAAGAACAGTTAAATATTTCAATTTCAATGAATAATTATGTATGAGATATGCTAATAACGATATAATATGCCAAGTCTAGCAAAAAGCAGCAGGGCCATACCATCTTTTTCTCGAAGCAATTCAGGCCATTTTCGACTCCCTATAACTTCGTTGTGGATAAAACTAGAAGACTGAATTTTCAGTAACCATGCTAGCATTGTAAATACACGGTACATTTCAAATTTCATTCAATTTGAACCAGTAGTTTAAGAATTACAACATTGCCAAGTCACTATCATAATTATAATATAAAGAAAACAATTTTTTCAATTCTAAATGTTGATTTATGACTACAAAATAATTTGATTAGGACTTGGCTTCTATGAGATCTCAAAACTTTTACTATGGAAAGACTTCATCGAGAGACTTGACATTTTTTTACATTTAATGTTTTTCATGGGCTAATAATTTTTATGTCAATCAACTTATTTCTTACTAGCTGACCCGTACCCACTTCGTTGGGCACAATATTAAAAATCATTTTTATTTTTCGGTTTTGTATAACCTATAACACTCAGCAATAATGTAGCTTTCTATTAGTGAAATAATTTTTAAAATCGGTTCAATAGATCCCGAGATTACCCCTTACAATTTAACGTACACACAAACTTTACTTCTTTATAATATAAGTATAGATTATATTCTTATTTCTTTTCATAGATTCGACCGCGACTTAAAAAAAATGCTTTAAAACATTGTTTTTATCATATTTTAATACTAATTCTATACACGAGTTGCCGAAAAAACGTAGTTTACATTACAATTTAACGTAAAAATGTCTCGTTAGATTATAATCTACCGAAACGCAGAACATACCTTGACCAGCATATGCTTCTCCGATGGTGTCAGATACATTTTCGTTTCGTACATATGCACGCATATGTTCACAACGTCAGCTAAAAGATCTTCGGATCCTGTGAAAATGTTATTTTATTTATATTTGTAATCCTTTTTTATTTTTTGTAACATTCTTATATAGCCTACACTTAGCAATAATATTGGTTTCTATCGGTGAAAGAATTTTTCAAATCGATTCAATCTTTTAAACTTTACTTACTAACACACAAACTTTACTTCTTTATAATATTAGTATAGATTATTTAATAAATATAACCTTACTAATATTATAAACTAGCTATTTTACTTGACTTCGTCCGCAACAATTTATATTATTAATTAATTTTGTGAACACATCGGAGAAACATCTCAACATTTTTCCATGGTCCTTGGTTCGAATCCAACACCGCAAAAAAAATATTTCTTGTATTTTGGGGTCTGGGTGTTGCTATGTATTGTATGTATGTATTTACAGAATAAAAGCATGTATATGTAATGTATCCGTTATCTAGTTGCTAACACAAGCTCTGCTTAGCTTGGAACTAGATGGCGCTGTGTATAAGTGTCGTGAAAAATATTTATTACTTGCTGCTGCCCGCGACTCCGTCCGCGTGGACTTTAATGTAAACTTTGACCCCCCCTTTCCCCCCTATAACCCTTTTTTCCAGTTAGAAAGTAGCCTATATTTTATCTCAGGCTCTAGACCATCTGTGTATTAAATTTCATAACAATCGGTTCAGCGTTTTGGGCCGTGAAAGCGTAAAATTATAAAAACTTTCAACCCTCGCGCAACCTTTTGGGGGTTGTTTCAAAAAATAAGTAGCCTATGTCCTTTCCCAGGCTCTATACCATCTGTGTCCCAAATTTCGTTTTAATCTGTTCAGTAGTTTTAGCGTGATGAAAGGACAGACGAGTTACTTTCGCATCTATACATATAATAAAAACGTCACGAGTCGCTGTCTGTACATGAAAGATATATGAGAAAAAATATTACAGGAGACCTTCAGTAACGCAATAGATCCCAAAACAATCATTTTTGGAATTTTGTCTGTTTGTTTGTGCACGCTAATCTCTGAAACGGCTTATCCTATCTAGAAGGGGTCTTCAATTATATATTGTGGTAAGCTTCACTTAACATTTAGTGTTTAATTCATGTCAATCGGTTGATAAATAAAAAAGTTAAGGCAATTTGAAGAATCACGTTGAACTTGCTGAACGTTTGTTGGCGCGGGTTAGGCATTTTAAAAATTGCTGCCCAAAGTCACTTTTCTACGCGGGCGAAGTCGCTGGCACAGCTAGTTAAAAATATGTCTTTATCTCTTCCATTTCCGTACCCCTCAGCTTGCCTGGCAGACATTGCTAGTTAGCAATAAGACCGCCTTTTATTCCATTATTATTTGTGGCTTTTTTAAATGTACCTATTTTATGTTCCTTGTCATGTGTGTGTATATGTACAATAGTTTTATTAATAAATTAATAACACTATTGTACATATACACATTAATTAAATAACTTGCCTGGCAGCAATCAGTGACTAGTGATAAGGCCGCCATTTACATATTATACGTACTTCTTGAAATTTTTTTTTACTTTTTGTTATTTGTGATTTTGGTTTATGTAAAAAAGGATAAATAAATAAATAAATAAACTTACCATTAATTTTCTCCAAGGCATCCTTAACAGTGTCTCTAATCTTGTTCTGTGTCGCGAGGAACATCGACAAATTCTGCGATTCCTGCAGGCTCTGACTGTCCGACATCACCTTGAGGAATTGCGCCGCTCTGAAAACAGATAAATAATTATAACTAACAGATATCATCCTAGTTTTACAATTACAGAGCATTGTGCGACATTTTCATCAATGTCAAGTTAAAAAAAACATTTGTTAATTGTCTGTCACTGCACATGTAATTGCACGCATCCAGCGAAAGCACAATCTAAATATATTAAATCTCAAATCAAATGCGTAATCTAAATATATTAAATTCAAAGGTGACTGACTGACATAGTGATCTATCAACGCACAGCCCAAACCACTGGACGGATCGGGCTGAAATTTGCAGTGCAGGTAGATGTTATGACGTAGGCATCCGTTAAGAGAGGATTTAGGGGATGACAGTTTGTATGGAAATCCACGCGGGCGGAGTCGCTGGCAACAGCTAGTAATACTATAATTGAACTATGAAAACGTGCGTGACGTCACCAGTCGCCCCACCTCAAAAATCGACTAAAAAGCGGTGCCCGCAAGTTTTAGCACACGCCATACTAACAATTGTGTTATATATCTTAAAATAGCTGTGGCCCGCGACTCTGTCCCTCATTATATTACAACTTCCTCCCCCCCCCCCTTATACAGTTTTCATTATTTTTAAGATGGATTCTACTATTTAGGCCGAGAAAAAAACTATCGTGTTGCTATGTATTGTATGTATGTATTTACAAAAGAAAAGTATGTATATGTAATGTATCCGTTATCTGGTTGCTAAATCAAGCTCTGCTTAGCGTTAGACTAGACAACGCTGTGTATAAGTGTCTTGAGCTATTAATTTATATTTAAAAAAAAATATAAAAATACTATAGGTCTTACCTCCTATACGTAGAGTAATCGTTCTTAACGGAGCTCTTCATGTTCTTCAATTCGTCGAGAACAGCGAACATGTTGACGAATTTGCCCAAAGTCAGAAGATACGCTTCGGACACGAAGTCTCGTCGCTTCTCCGCGTGACACAGCCGCCGGACTTCGCCGCAGAACCTCTCTATTGCCTTACGCTGTGGAGAGAAAAATAACTTATTTAAATTCAAAGACATTTATTTAGAATAGATAAATTGGATTATATTATATAGATATTATGTGCCCTAAAATAATATTTCTTCCTATCTTTTTAAGGGATTAATGAAAGATTTGACTTGCAACGATAGATTTAATTTTACAGAAATAATTTAAATGTAATACAGGGGACTGTGTCGACAGCTGAGGCACGAGAGAGTTGACATTGTAGACGATACTGCCGTATCACAGATACTAGGCATTTGGGGTTTCGCATTCATTCTTTTCATCATCTTTATACATATACTAGCTGTGCCAGCGACTTCGCCCGCGTAGAAAAGTGACTTTTGGCAGCATTTTTGAAAATGCCTAACCCGCGCCAACAAACGTTCAGCGAGTTCAACGTGATTCTTTAAATTGCCATAACTTTTTTATTTATCAACCAATTTCATGAATCAAACACTAAAAGTTAAGTGAAGCTTACCACAATGTATCATTGAAAACCCCATCTAGATAGGATAAGCCGTTTCTGAGATTAGCGTGCACAAACAAACAGACAAACATTCCAAAAATCTTGGTTTTGGTTTCTATTGCGTTAATAAAGGTCTCCTATAATATTTTTTCTCATATATCTTCCATTTACAGACAGCGACTCGTTACGTTTTTATTATATATGTATATATAAAGTTATACCTGAAAGTACATAAACTGCAGCAGCTTATCAACCTCCGGAGCCAACACCTGGACGGTCCTCTCGTATATGTGAACTCGGTCCGGCTGCTCGTTCGACCGGGGCTGGGGTATCGCCCTGCTGCAGCATCTCCAGGTGTACAGCATTACTGCATGCGCGTTGCCTTCTTCTAGAAGTTCGTTCTGGAATGAAAACATTTATACTTTAAATAACAAGATGTAGTATACAAACAATATCAGTTTTTTATATCTGTATAGTACGCGTCATTTATGTTTAGCACTGGACGAGAATAGCTGCGCATCGGTAGAATCGCGCTCTTAATTGACGTATTGGTGCGAGAAAGACAACACGACTGGGACAACCAATCAACACTCGCGCAGCCGACGATCACGCGCCCCGCGCGCCCCGCCGTTACCTCGATGCCTTACTTTTTGACTTCTGCGCAGGTTTCGTTCAGCGCTAAAGATTCGTGACGCGTACTATACCTATGTATGCTACAATCTTTAAAATTATGCGCCCAATTATTTAATAACAATATCATTACATTAAAACAAATTTGCTTTCTTCTGTCTATCACGTATGTATGCTTAAAACATGAAAATTATGCTACTGGCTATCATGTGGTTTTTTAATAATTAATTTAGTGATTCAAGTGAAAGGTTTATGTGTATAATACAAGCAAGCAAAGCCATGGGGTATGGCTAGCTATATACAGTGTAAACTTTTGATATCATTATCTACACTAATATTATAAAGAGGAAATATTTGTATTTTTATATGGAGCAAATAAACTCAAAAAGTACTGGTTCGGTTTTAGAAAGCTACATTATCACTGAATAACATAGGCTATTTTAAGTTCTATGTCTTCAAGTGCGAAGCCGGATTGGCCGCTAGTTCTTTATAAGTATAACCCTCTATAATGTGGATAGGAACACTATAATAACTAGCATTCTGTGTTGCATTTGCAATAACTTGTAATACCTATATGTATTTATATGTACGTATTAAAAAAAGGTATTAAATTTTTTTGTGAATTTGCGTTTTTTCTCTTTCTTTATACTCTATAACAATAAGTCTCTATACCATTAAAAAATGCTTGTTCCCTTGAGTATTGTTATAAAGAGTTTACACTGTTTATTGTATCAAAGGGCATATTGAGGAAAGAGAGTGTAACCTTGCTCTAAACAAAAGGGAGTAATACATTTTTATTTCACTCACCAAGTTGGCATGAATAGTAGCCTCTTCAATATACTTAGCGATGCCGGTGACAAATCCATTACGGTCCTCGAAATTGGTGTCAAAATTAGCCTGGTACAGGATCGAGCATGGTGCTGCTTCGATGCATGGTTGTTCATCTGTGATATAATATGTTTAAAGTGAATACTAGTGCTAAATGATCACTACTATATAGTATTAGTATACAACAGAGTTTCTTTCTCCGTCCCTAAATCCCTGAATCCTTAAAACTATGCAACCAATTTTCATGTGTTTTTTTAATAGATAAAGTGATTCAAGAGAATGGTTAAGGTTGCTAATATTAAGAATGTGCTAAATCAAATAATAAATATTCAAAATTAATGAGGATATAAGAATGTTGGCCACTCAAAAACTACTGAATTAATTTGGTTGAAATTTGGCATACAAGTAGATAATACCCTGGATGAACACTTAGTGTGCTTTAGAGGTTGGAAGCTTGTAAAATTACCAATATGTGTGTCTGTCATGGCATATATCCTTAATACTAATAAGTTTGGGAGTTTAAATATGTATCATAATTCATACTACATCCTTTAACTATTACTTATTGTTCAAAAGAGGAAACCCCTTCTATTAAAAAATAGAGAATTATTGTAATTATAATATGAACTCGTTCGGTATACTAAAAGGTTGCAGGATAAAACAAATTAAACTATCAAGTATGTGTATAGATGAATCATCCTGATAGTACCCTAATTATCAAGACATATAACACATACCGGGTAATGTTAGCTCATCCAAAACATCCACGTTGCTTAGAGCATCCGAAAGAGACACTTTCTCACTCACAGACATTGTTACTTTATTTGTTATACAGAAATAACTAAACGTTTATAGTAACTATACCCAAACTACACAATTTACTAAATATACGTAGTATAAATACGATGGGTATTGATAAATGCTGATGCTTTGTTGATTTATTCGTGAACCGATTGTTATTTAGATGTTTTAAATTGCAATTAAACGATAGCAAAACATTATAATGACATGATCAACAATTCGACCATATTTATTTCAACATCCATAAATGACATAATTTTTGACAGATATAAACGGCCGACTCCCAAATAGGGTTGCTTATACTGAATATAGTAGCTTTTTTCCATATAAGTTTTATATTAAGCAAATAAATGATAGAAATGAATAAAAGTCATGTACATATTATATGTATTTCTGAACTGTAACAAAGTTCCCTAATGCAAATAAAGAAAATAGATCGAATTTGAAGCCTTCTGTTTTCATAAGTCTCTAATATTAAATTAATTAATAAGAGATAATGAAGAAGAAAAAAGACAAAGGCTACCTTAAATATTTATCTAATTATCTTTTCTAGTATTGTTTTGGCTATAGAAATGCATCATTTGTGATAATAATTTCTACTGTGATGTCAAAAGATGATAAAACTACCAATTACTGGCTTGACGGAATACGTGACCCCCTCCTGACGCCAATGCTTCATCCCTTCCTGGAACCTGGACAGTCGGAGAGCAACGTCTTAGTAATCAAGTTCTTTTTTTTTATTTCTAATAAAAATCTTTACTAGACTTCTCTTACTAATGATATTCACATTGTTAATACGTGCCTTAAAATATAATAATTAAAAAAAACGTTGAAGTCATTTATGGATGTAACACTCATTTATAAATTACCACAGATAAACTAGCAATCAATTATAAAAAAGCGAAACTAATCAATGATATTATATAATAGGTATGTTATACTTGAACGACAAGGAATACCACTCATCATTTGTCGGAGCTGCGAAAAGCCCAAACGCTGATTTTCTGTGGCTCCTAAATAGTTTACAGCAATGATATTACATAAAAGATATGTAGATATGTATACACCAACAAATCAACCGAAAAAGTGTTCCGCACAGCAGCGGCAGCACATACATACAAGTCAAAACAATAGAAACGAGATAAACGATAAAACCAACAAGAAAGAAAGAGATAGTTAGTCTTGTCAGTTGCTCACCGGCAACCAATCACCTTAAGGTAAGACGTCCTAATTAGGATCTTTTTGCGTCATCAAACTTATAACATATCTATTTTATATCATTATCATTGATAACTAATTGAGAAGCATAATGGCAAACTCTTTTTCTTTCGAAATAGTCTATATTAAATTTTACGCGTCGTATACCTTTAAATATATAATTTTTAGTTTTCAGTTTTAAGCAATGCCACATAAGCTTTGTATAAATGTTATTCAAGAAAATTATTTTTTTATGTTCTGATTACATATAATTATAACTTACTTCATGTTCTTTGTAAATATAACTTTATTAGTCATGGGTGTTTTTAGAAGTTTCCCTATATGAAGAATCAAACTTATTTAACCTAATTATTTATGTATCCTGTTGGTAAAAATGAAAAAAAAAACTTAATTACATGTGATATTTGTATAACATAATTTTAAAAAAATCTTGTTATTGATTCTACTACATCTATAAAATTTATTCTACCAAAGTTGTGAACTGGCAACATCATAGCATTTTTTGTTTACTACGCTCAGAGATCAAAACAATTTTCAGTTTACAAGAGTCAGTTGACAGTTATCAGTTACGCTTTTTATTGTAGTGTCTAGTTTACTATTTTATATTTTTACTTATTTTACACTTTTAATGCAGAGCTTAAGTCAGCCATTCCAGAAGTTTTCATTTATTTTGGAATACCGTAGACAGTAAAATAATATTTCTTTGTTAGCTTTCGCGAACAGTGACGCGACGTTGCCGCACTTCCCTTTGAACTTTCTTTTGAGTTTATTATCATCGGGTTTTAATCTTTGGAAATTTGAGATTAACGTACAATTGGAACTAAAAGGACTTTTAATAAGTAATGATCCAGTGTTTTGAAATGTGTATTGTTGAACATTTATCATTTTCTGACGCAATAACGGTTTGGCAACAGCGCACGGAGTCGGAGTGAATACGCCTGCCCAAATGTATTAAAAACCAATTGGAACAAAAAGTTCCTATCCACATTTACCACTTGATGAGGTGAGTTTTTAAGCAATTTCTAATGAACGTAGTATTTAAAAAAATTAAGTAATGATTTTTGCACAGATAAAAATTTGAGCTTTGTATTAGTAATTTGAGTTTCCCGCGCGATGACGTAATTCATTTGAATTTCAAAATGGCGTCTATCTCTGATTCAGTTCCGAATTTGACATCCAGTCATCTGTTAAGAAACGATATTTCTCGCGGAATAAATTTTGTTTCTGCGGTGTAAAAAGTGAATTTCCAACTCATAAGGCGGTCTCAACGTTATCGGTGAGTCTTAAATTACTAATACAAATTGTAATTACGATGAGAAACTACAAGAATTTGCGGAAATTGCTTCTATACGTCATACATAACCTCAATTTAAAATTTTCTAGTACCTGCGCGAAGAACACGATTTTTTTAGGTCAACCAGTGTCATCTTTTTGTGAAATACCTTTAGTACTTCATTTGAATAAACTTAATTTTTCATAAACAAGT
>JADANM010005620.1:5372000-5394539 GCA_026213755.1 Eurema hecabe
AACTACGAAAGTCCAGATTAAATCGAGAATTCCTAGACTTTGTGCAGCAGTACTTATAAGTGAATATTAAATTGAACAGTGAGTATTGCTATCTATTTGTTTGTGTGTAAGTGCGTGTGCATGTCTCCGTCTGTCTATGTGTATGTGAATGTATGTATAGTATGTGTATGTATAAGAGTCAGAGTCTGCACGTCTCTGTCCGTCTGTGTGCGTGTATGTATGTATGTACTGTTTTTGTAGTGTAGTGTTTATTAGTAGGAGTCAGTATCTGCACGTCTCTATCTGTCTATACAATTCAGTATGCAATGTGTACCCAAGCATGTACACATACAGGTGTCTCTCTGCCTGTCTGTACGTGTCACTACTATGTATGTATGTATGCACGTATGTGTGTATGTCCGTCACCTTGAGCGTCCTCTCAGACAGTCGCCACACGAGTCGCTGTCGCTGCGGCGCGGCGGCGCGCGCCTCGTACCGCGCTACGACGGCACGAACGCGCCCGCGGGCAGCTACCAGGCTCGCGTCGCTCATCTATAACAACACACATATATATTATAAATCCATACTAATATTTTAAATGGGAAAGTGTATGACAATGTATGTTTATCTATCTTTCATGGCAAAACGGCTGGACCGATTTAGTTTAGTGATGTGTTTACGCGGGTAAAAAGGGTAAAGCGGCTAGTTACTATTTAATATACATGTGGCCCGTCCCGGCTTCGCACGTGTAGACATAGTATAATATAGCACATGTTACTCAGTTATAATGTAGCTTTCTTATGAAAAAATAATTATTAAAATTGGTCCAGTACTTTTGAGTTTATTCGTTACATACAAAAATGCAATCTCCAAAATTAGCCAAATCGGTAAAGACGTTGTTAAGTTATAACTAGACATCGGTTCATATGCATGCTTATTGATAATGCTATTTTTATAGCGTTATTGTATATTTCGTTACTTTTTCATTGATAGTGCTTATTACATCCAATCGAAACAAAAAAACCTGCCTTTGTGCAAGTCCTTTGAAATATTGGAAAAAAATGATTGAACAGAGTAACGCCCTTCCGAAATCACTTTCAGGAAAATTAAATGCGGTTTTGTATAAAAACCCCGTGTCTCGAAATTTCAAGTTCTGTCTGGTAACGACAGTTAACGTTAAAAGATCATTTTCAGTCTATAAATTAATTTTAAGTGACAAACGTCACAAATTTGTGGCAGAAATATATTAAAGTCACAAGAATTACAACTAATATTAGTTCTAATAATGGTTTTCGATTGCGCATATTTTGTGCATATTTCGCCCTTTTTTAGTGCATATTTGCGTGTATATTTTGGCATTTTGATACTGCATATAATCCGATGTCTAGTTATAACATTACAACGAAAAGTGGAATTTTTATAAAATAAATATATAGAAACTACTAACATGGCAGTAAGCTTGGAGTTGAGCGGCAAACTCATAGAGGCAGTACATCTCGTCTGGAACGGGACCGTCCTTGCTCCATTCCACCAATTCTTGTTCTGGAAATAATACAGTAGTTCATTAATATATTATTATTTCTTCATATAAACTTTGACCCCCCTTCCCCTCTTATAGCCCTTTTTTCCAGTTAAAAAGTACCCTACATTTTATTTCAGGCTCTAGACTATCTGTGCATCAAATTTCATTACAATCGATTCAGCGGTTTGGCCGTGAAAGCGTTAAATTATAAAAAGTTTCAACATCTCGCGCAAACTTTTCGGGGGTTGATTAAAAAAAAAAGTAGCCTATGGTCCTTCCCCAGGCTCTAGACCATCTGTGTACCAAATTTCGTTCTTATCGGTTTAGTAGCTTAAGCGTAATAGTAGGATGGACAGACAGACAGACGGAGTAACTTTCGCATTTATAATATTAGTCTGCTATTGCCCGCGACTCCGTCCGCGTGGACTTTCATATAAACATTGTAAAAGTAACCTATGTCCTTCCCCAGACCTTATACTATCTTTGTACCAAAATTCCTTTCAATTGGTTCAGTAGTTTTAGCATGATGGAAAGACACACAGAGTGATTTAACTTTCGCATTTATAATATTAGTATAGAAAGATGGATTGGCCGGCAACTTGCAAGTGCAATTGCAAGGTTTAAGGGCACGGGTGGTCGTCTACCATAAGTGTACCATCTCCAAGTGTCACCAACTCACCGAGCTGATGGTAGAGGATGACGAGAGCCAGTTCGCTGGTCCTCGCGTTGACGCAGCCCGCGTCGCATACAGCTATTTCTAGGAGCTGGATTAACTTCTCTTCGTTCAGCGGCTGGAAACAGAAATTATACTATTAATATCTTTGTAATATCTAATCATTTAATCTATACTAGTAATAAAAGGGGTAGTTTGTGCGTTTGTTAAATTGTAAGGGGTAATCTCGGGATCGAATGAACCGATTGTAAAAATTCTTTCACCAATAGCAAGCCACATTATTGCTTAGTGTCATGGGCTTTATAAAAAAGGATTGTAAACATTATGCCCAACGAAGTGGGCACGGGTCCGCTAGTCGATTATATAGCTACTAAGTAGCAGTACACTGTTACAGATTTAAATTATTCTTATGAGGTAGTTTTTTGTAAAATGGGCAGAGGTGGACTTTGATTTTAATATTAATGCTTGCTAATTGTTTTTTTTTCTCGAATAAAATTTAAAATTTAAATTTAATTTAATTTTTTTATGTGTGTTTAGTGTCTCTGTATGTGTGGCTGCCGTTGTATATGTGTGAGATTGCTATCTATGTGCGCAAGGGTGCGTGTGTACAGCCTATGACGTGCGTGTGTGCGTGCTGAATGTTGATGCGTGCTTATTGTCTATGCATGTATGATTGTGATAGTGTATCGTGCAGTAAACTAGCTAATAAGTGTCCAAGAAATGAAGAATTCATTTGAGAGCGCTTAGTAGCGCCGTTCCGATTGCTCCAAGATTCGTCTAGGTTCTTCGTAAAGCTCACTATCACTTTACGAAGGGCAGAACGAAACGACTGACTGACTCTACTAAAGACGACTTGATGACGATTTTACTTGACATTGGCAAAAAACTAAACGCTAATGCCATAATATATAAGAAAGAGAAAAGAAAATAGCTTAGTCTCTATGCGCGCTTGTGTTTGCCTGCACAATGTCTACACGTGCGAATGTCAATGGGTATGTATGTACGTGCTCCATATCAATGTGTGTATGTATGTACGTGCTCCATGTCTGTTTGTCTCTGTGTGTGTGTATGTTCGTGCTCCATATCAGTGTGTGTGTCTAGTCTATGTGTGTACATCAGTGTATGACTCACCGGCGCAGCGGCCAGCCCGGCGCCGTGGGCCGCGGCCACAGCCAGGCGGCGCAGCAGGCGCAGCCAGTGCAGCGCGGTGAGCGCGCCGCCCTGCGCCAGCGCCAGCTTGTCGCGCACCACGCGCGACATGCGCGACACGTCGCCGGCCGTGCACGCCGACTGCGACACCGACACTGAAACGGGCACACACACCACGTTAAAAACTACGTCAAATATATTATTAACCAACTAGGCTAGATAGAGTTACACTTTAAATCGTCAAGGTATTACAAAACAATCAAAAGTTAACAAAAGTTATTAGTTAACAAAGAATCCAAGATTGTGTATCTTTTTCCAGTCCAAATTAGCATGCATATTAATTTATTATTTTAAAAACAGTTCGTTCGCGTCGGTTTATCAAGGCGATCGCGCGTGCTCACACGTATTATGTCAAGAAAAGTTGTTTAATTACAACACCCAAAGTGTGTAGCAGACGAGCAAGGACGCTACATTCTTTATGGTCCTTCGAGCCGGATATATAGTTTCAATAGAGCAGAACGGGCAGGAGACAGACTCTTATTAATATATAAATTAGTGTGGATACAAAGACTTATTTATATATGTGTTATATTGCGTACGTATGTGTATGTGTACACAAATGCGTGTGCGTGCGTGCGTGCAAGCATACGTGTGCTTATATGTGCGTGTCTGTCTGTGTGTATGTGTATATGTATATGTAATATGTATATGTACACACCCAGCTCCTCGACGCTGACGGTGCGCGGCTGCTTGGCGAGGTCGGCGTGCTCGTCGATGGCGATGTTCATGCACGACACCGTGATACAGGGCACGTGGCACGGCCGGACCTTCATTTTTGTAAGGAACCTGAAATCAAATCACGAAACAATTTAAATAATTGCATGTCTTGTGGTAGCACAACTGCTTTCTGCGCAAAGGGTCGTGGGTTCGATCCCCAACCCGGACAAATATATTTGTAATTTACATTTGCGTTTTTCTGGTGTCTGGGTGTTGCTATGTATTGTATGTGTGTATTTACAAAAGAAAAGTATGTATATGTAATGTATCCCGTTATCTAGTTGCCATAACACAAGCTCTGCTTAGCGCTTTAACTACATAGATGGCGCTGTTTGTAAGTCTCCTAAAATGTTTATCATCAAACATACGCCCATGTAACATACATTCTCACAAACAGTCACATTAATAATATTTACTAGCTGTTGCCCGCGACTCTGTCCGCGTGGACTCTCATATCAACTTTGTCCCTCTCCCCCCTTCCCCCCTTATAAACCATTTTTTCAGTTAAAAATCAGCCTATGTTTTATCTCAGGCGCTAGAAGTCTGGCCGTAAAAGCGTAAAATTATAAAAAGTTTCAACCCCTTGCCCTTTTGGGGGTTAATTTTTAAAAAAGTAGCCATCCGTGTACCAAACTTCGCTCTAACCGTTCAGTGGTTTTAGCGTTTATAATATTAGTATGGATTAGGAAGACATACAAGTACTTAAAAACAGACGTTTTTGTTTTGGCAACTTATACCTAGTAATAATTACTATTTTATATGGTAACACTATAGCTATACCACTTAGATGTGTCGCAATATTACATTTTTTCATAAACACATACAAAGCTACTCAATTTGAATTACACAAACATTATTATCATTAGAGAAACTTCTTGATTTTTTAATTAAAATGAATTAAAAAATTTAAATAATGTTTCATGAAACAAATGTAATAATTAAAATAAGAGAGTAGGAAATAGGAAGATATATTTAATGTTAAAAATTAAAATTAACAAAAGAATTGGGTTCATTTTTTTATGAATCTATATAATATGAATTTAAAACAAAGACGAGAGACACCTATAACTCGAGATCGGCTAGACCAATTTTCATGGTGTTTGTTGTTTCGTTTGGATTTGTCCCCGCCTCGAATAGCAGAATACATCTTAGAAATAATGAAAGCTCGATAAGGGGATAGGGCCTAAGTTTATATCAAAGTACACGCGGACGTAGTCGCGGGCAATAGCTAGTAATAAATGTAAATATGTAATATCATTACATAGTAAGTCACTTCCTTCAGTATGTCCCTATATATGTATATCCCCATCTTTAAAACTATGCAACCGATTTTCATGCGTTTTAAATAGATTCAAGAGGAAGGTTTATGTGTATAATCCTACTAATATTATAAATGTGAAAGTTAGAAAGTACGTATGGATGTATGTTTGTTATTCTTTTACGCAAAAACGGCTGGACCGATTTAGTTGAAAATTTGGTGTGTAGATAGGTGATGATACCCTGGATTAACACATAGGATACTTTGCATCATGGTATTGTTCCGGGAACAGAAACAACGCAGGTAAAACCGCGGGGCACTGTAAGGAAATAATAATAATATTCAAGGGGAAAAGCATTTAGTAGTTACAACTTACCGGTCAAACAAACTAATGGCGCCGATGAGCACGTCGGCTGGTAGATCGAACCACACCTTGAGACAGCGCAGCACGTGGGCGGCGCCGTCGCGCGCGCCTATCGTCACCTCGCCGTTCTATCGAAAAGGGTTTAGCCATTTTCAATCATCGTACGACATAAATTTTATTTAATAAATTGCTTATATGTAGTCATATTTTAACTATATTCATCTTTTGTGTTATTTCATTCAACTACCTTAAGAATTTAGAAATACATAAATAAATTATTTCACGCAAAAACTGTTGTACTTTGTGTATTTTCTTATACCAAAACCGCATCATTTTTTAAAACAATTTTCGAATGAAAAAATGACCATAGATGAAAGAATGACCACGTAATATAACATATTTAGATAATAATTCTTGGATAAACCCAAAAAAAAATTGTAGAGTGGTTCTATTTTGCATAAATACGGACAATTATGTAATATGTATATATAGAACTCTCTCTAACACCATCATCGGCACGTTTCATTGAGCAATCGTCCTTACAACTATGCAAATATTACGCGTAACTTGTGTACAGTCGATTAGAAAAGTTAGTAAACACATTAACAGAATCGAAAACTAGCTTTTATAATATTTGGTATGTATAATATTATAACAGTTTAACTTTGAAGGTTCGAAAAGAATGAATAAGTAAAAGGAGGAAATAAGAAAAAACTTTTCGAGTGCCACGATGCATCTGAATAGAACCAAGTTCCTTTCGATTAATTCATCAGTGAAGAAAGCGAAATATTTCTTTATTTAAATTTATAATAAACAAAAACACGCATCAACTGAATTTAAAATATTTTTTAAACAAAAATAAACCGACTTGTAACTAAAAAAAAAAAACACAAAGTAACGCGTATTTTCATTTAGGTAGTATACCTATAGATATGAATTAAAAAAATCACTCCATGAACAATAAAGTTATTCACAAACATACATAAAGAAAGCTGAACCTACTCTTTTTTAAAGTCGGGTAAAAAGAAATCGTTCAAACTTTTGTTCTTAATTTTTCCGTCCGTCTACCCCCCCCCCCCCTTCCACATAAGGAACTTTGAAGCCAAAAAAATCATTAAGGGATCATTATTACTCACCTCAGACTCGGCTGGCAGACACAGCCGCGGCTGGAACTTGCCCTCCATCTGCAGGTATTCATTGAGGGTCGCATACATATGCATTGGATCGTCGCGCGACGTGGATGCGCCCGCGCACGAGCCCGCACCGGCGTCCTGGTGCCCCGCGCCCGCTCTCAACATGGTCGGGCTTCGCGAGCGGAGGGAGAATCGGCACCTGGACATACGTTATAACATCAAAGTCAAAGTCAAACATATTATAAACTAGCTGACCCGTGACCACTTCGTTGGGAATACTGTTAATTATCCTTTTCGGATTTTTATATAGCCTATGACACTCAGCAATAATGTGGTAAAAGAATTTTTGAAATCGCACAGTGGCCGAGATTACCCCTTACAATTTAACAAACACACAAACTTTACCTCTTTATAATATTAGTATAATAAATAAATGTTTCAGAAAACTTATACACAGCGCCATCCAGTCCTACGCTAAGCAGAGCTTGTGTTGTATACATTAGATATATAATACAATACATAGCATCACCCAGACCCCAGAAAAGTCAAGTATGTATTACTATTCAACTAGGCTACATATAGTAATACTACATATACGCTACGTCCCGAAAAAATATCATTAACGCGATTCAGAACTCGGCGCATTACAAGCTCGCTCCATACTTTGGTTATTAAAAGCAATATTATTTAGACTAAAGGTCACCGCCCCTGTTTATCGAGCGACGGGGATATGGGGTTCGATGCCCGAATGTGTAAGAACGTCTGATATTTACGACAGCTGTTTAGCGTAAGTCTTCTTCTTTGTTGTAGGTTTAAAACGAGTAACGCTTTGTGATGAAACTAGTATGTGTTTTTTGTTACTTTGAAACGATCCCGTTTTCGTGGGAATGAAAAGGATCTATACTGTTTAGTAACATCGGACCTAAATGTTCTTTAGAAAACTAATAAATATTTTTAACTCCAATATTATATTACGAAAAATACTTGAGACAATATGTATTAGGTTCATAATCAAGATAGTGAAAACTATTTTAATATCAGTTAACTAGTCGAAACTCCTTGGTTTATTACAATGTTTAAACGTAGAATAGGTGCGGCGTCTATATGTACATAATCTCGATTGAATATTCCTTTTTTGGTGCATAAAGTGATTTAATGTATGATTGTGATAGTGTATCATGCAGTTAACTAGCTAATAAGTGTCCAAGAAATGAAGAATTCATTTGAGAGCGCTTAGTAGAGCCGTTCCGATTGCTCCAAGATTCGTCCAG
Source organism: Eurema hecabe (assembly GCA_026213755.1). Classification (NCBI taxonomy): domain Eukaryota; kingdom Metazoa; phylum Arthropoda; class Insecta; order Lepidoptera; family Pieridae; genus Terias; species Terias hecabe. The sequence goes on from JADANM010005620.1 coordinate 5,380,127, forward strand.
GGTTTTTCGTAAAGCTCACTATCACTTTACGAAGGGCAGAACGAAACGACTGACTGACTCTACTAAAGACGACTTGATGACGATTTTACTTGACATTGGCAAAAAGCTAAACGCTAATGCCATAATATATAAGAAAGAAAGAAAGAAAACGTAGAATAATTGTGACTGGCTTTTGTCAGCTGCTTTGAAAACGTCAGCATTGTGAAAATAATGATATTGAATAATTCGTAATAGAGCTACATATACGCCTCTATTCTAATACTCCTCTACTGAATTTTAACTAATTAAGAACCATAGAAAGAGCCATCATGAAGCAAACAATCATTACCTCGGCATCACTACAACTACTACGCCATGACTCTGCGACATATACAATCCACAGATATTTGTTAGACATCGCTGTATTTGCCATTTAATTGTTTTGTGGCTTAATTTTAAGCAATAACTGAAGTGGGTTCAATCCCCACACCGGAAAAATATATTTGTAATTTACATTTGTATTATTCTGGGGTCCGGGTGTTGCTATGTATTGTATGTATGTATTTACAAAAGAAAAGTATGTATATGTAATTTATTCCGTTATCTAGTTGCCATAACACAGGCTTCGGCTTAGCATGGAACTAGATGGAGCTGTGTATAAATGTCCTGAACATACTTATTATTTATTTATATCTTCAGAATCATTGCTGAATGCACCCTCCAAGTTTCGAAAGTCTTTTACACCTTGTATACCTACTACAGTCAATCGCTAGTAAGTTCTTCTGCATACAAATTAAACACTTACAAACAAAAACCCAAACATGGACTTCATATTAGAACGGCGTCAAACACTTTGCACTCCAATGATATTATATAAAAGATATGTTACACCCAAACAAATTAACAAAAAAAAGTGTTCCGCACAGCAGCGGCAGCGCACATATACAGTGTGTTACAAAACATGTGTCCGAACCTGAAGGGTAATATTCACTATCTAAAAACTTTTTCAAATAAAATCAAATAAAAAATTAATATAAAAAAAATAACAAACTATTAAAGATTATGTTTGTAGTGAAAAATTTACACAAATTCAAGAAAATGCACAAACGCTGTTTATTTGCTTTTGTTTGGACAAATTAATGTAATATATAATTAAATAAATATATATTTAGTATATAATTAATAAATTTCGGATCGGACACTTTTTTTTCGGATTTCGGACAAAAAAGAAATCGTTTTGTCAAGTTGCGCGTGAATGCACCGGCAACCAATCACCACTACTAAAGACAAGACGTACTAATTAGGATGCTTTTGCGTTTTCAACTTTTGCGCTTATAACATATCTATTTAATATAATATCATTGTTGTGCCCAAACTAATATAGCATTCATATCCATACATTATATTACCCAATCGTGCGTGGCGCAAATCAGAGGTCAATTCTGTTGTAATTCTAAAACAGTCGTTGCGTTATCATCTTCGCTCTATAGTGTTACAATAAAATTAGTGAACCGATTTGTACGGGACTATAATTTTGTATATCAACCTCGTAAGGTTGGATTATTTCAAACAGAAAACACTTTTAAAGTTCAATCAGACACGGCTCTTTCAAATCGGTTCATCGCTAAATTTAAACTGCATTACATTATTTCAGATTATTCTAAGACTGAAAATTTACCACTTTAAGATTTATATTTTGACTAAGTTGAACTCAACCAAGCGCAGTTTCCAAAGTTTCCAAAGTGCCGTCGTTTCGTTCAGCGCTAAAGATTCGTAACGCTTCTTATACTCAACAAGAACTGACCACAACTCTGCTACTCTACTTTACTCTAACACTTGGCTAAGTCCAACTCAACAATCAACATGCCCTCCATCTATTGCTACTCAGTACTCACCAAAGTGCTGTTGCAGGAACACGGCGATTGACGGCAGGTGCTCGCACCGATCCCCCCACGGCTCGTCGACCCGACTGCGGCGACCGGGCGCGGAGGCCCTAGTACCTGACGAGAGAGCTTTGCGTCAACGCCACGTGGTCCGAGAGACCGGGGCGGCTGCGTTGACAGGGTTGGGTTGGGTGCTTGGGTAGCTAGTTGAGGATTTAGGCACGTGGAGATGTTCTATAAGGATGAGGAAGGCAGAACTTGGCAAAGCTGAGCGAGGATTGGACAAGTTTGTTGGATGTCGAAGTAGTGAACCGACTAGGCAATACTTCCAAGTTCAATGATACTTTTGGGTAATACTCAGCGAGGATTGGACAACTTTAGTTGGATATTGGAGGGACAGGGAAGCCCAAGGATACCGTCGGAACGGTTTAAAGGTTACCGGGTACAATGTCTTGTTGAAAGACAATTGCCCAGCCGCCTTAGCTCTCGTGACAGTCAGTCAGATACGTACAACAGTGGTTGAACACTGCTGTAGGCCAGGTACGCGCTGCTCACTCAGAGCGAGACAGAGCGACTCTAGAAACTTTTAAAAGCACAAAACGCCACGGTCACTCCCTCGACCCTGTAGTATACACCGGGGGCAACCCCTTAATACTATATTTTTGAGAACCGTCGAAGGTTCGTCGAAATACGCGATATGGGTCTCTTGACGGGGAGGTAAGTATCGTAGCAGTAAATTATACAGTAATACCTGTAAAGATAACGATGTTAACATGCGAAAATCACAATGCCTTCTATATTGGTTCAACCAGTGTCATCCATTATTTTCTACGTCATATTTTACGTTTAAGCGAATACAATACACAGTTATTTATGTTTGTGAAGAGTTAGCTATTTATATCAAAAACTAAGAGTATTATCAAGTCAAAGAAAGTCGCTTTCGTCACTACTTTTTTGGGCACTACGTGTAATGCACTGTTATCATTATATATCAGATAGAGTGATTCAATAAGGTTTTTGTGTATACTTACGCGGGGCTTAGCTAGTAATTTTACAAATTAAAAGGTTACCTGGAGGTTCCTTTACTGAACAACAAGACGCCGAAATATAACGCAAGAACCACGGCTACTCAGCTAGTCTAGCAATAAACATTCTTAATACTAATATTGTATCGTGATATCAAACTGAACAGCGCAATAGCGAAACGCGATAAACGAACAAATGTTTTTCATATCCAATGTTTTTCGCGATTAGTGAAAGTGTAATGAACTCATTTTGAAATAACATAATATGTTTTTGTTGCAAATAATCGAGTACATATAGTAAAACTTGAATCGTCATTGTATTATAAAATCATTTACCACCGATTCGAAGGACAGTTTCTACACATCAGACTGATTTTGAAATAAACTTAAAATTTATTACTATAAACGAATTTATTGCAAAAAACCCTTGTATTATTTGTTCTGTTATGTAATTGTAATTAGCAATTGTATCTTTTATTGTAAAAGAGCGACTATTAGAGTCTCTCGCCGGTTCTTCTCTGTAGAAACTGCCTTACGAACCGGTGGTAAATGTTTTGTAATACCATAACGATTCAAAAGTGTCACCTCTGTACGGAGCCTAGTTGAATAGATTTTTTACTATGACAACAATTACCTCATCAGTCATCAACATACTATATGTCCTTAACGTATTAAATAACATATATTACATAAAACTAAACTTATCGATTAGCGAGTATATACAATACAACATACATATATGTATATTATAACCATACAATCTCCGTATCTAAATCACTATATTATTGTAGCGATATCAGCTGTCTGTTGACCTTGCGCTGTATGAAGCAAAAATAGCTGGTAAACACGTCTCCGACTCGTTTTTATCACGTTCCTGAATATTCCGAGCAACATATTTCTACTGATCAATACCTACGTGTATATAATCTGTAGATTTGTAATCTGTTTTGTTTTGTAACCGCTACAAATACCCCATTATAGTGAGGAAATTCTTTAAGGACTTTAGGCAATGACCAAAAAGCCGTGTTTTCTTACTGCAGCGTGTATGGGTCACGGGAACCTTGTTAATAGTTGAACGGAAAGTATTGGAACATCTACTCCTTTTACAATTAAAATGTTTATCAAGAATCATTGACAATAGACAGTAATAGGAAACTGTGTCACAACACAAACAGTTTTCTTCTTATTGAGAAATATAATTGTCTCATTAACGTTACAATACAACTTGGGTAATATTTAATGTGTAACATACAAACATAGCACAAAAACTCGATTACTTGTAACTCTATACTAATCATTACCGCGAAAATGTGGACGTAAAATAATATGTACCATTTATCTCTCGTTTAAAATCCTACGAAGGTTTATAAATTTCCTAGAAATTTTATAAATTTGCTGTGCTTCTTATCTTACGGTGACATATATATCTAAGCTATGGGCACGCACTGTTCTATGTTAATATAATATTGTTAAAATGAAAAAAAAACAGCACATATTATCAAAATAATGTCTACCGCCTCACCTAACAGATAAATCACTAATCTTATCATAGAAGCGCGGAAGTTTAGCTATGAAAAACAACACAATATACTCAATACATATAATAGAATCCTTATCCTACACAATAGACTCCTTACAGAGATCGATATTTCTTTATTTATTTTATGTAATAACTAGCCACGCCTTACGTGCTGTTACATATTTCTATTACATATTATCCGTTCCCGTACGGATGATGCCGCACAGGCACCTTATAAATCTTTCGTGTATGGCGTATGGTGCCCGAGAGGATACAAAATGCAAGGACATATTTGTTTGACGCCAGGCTCAAAAGTTTGTGAAAAGCACCGCCGCACTGAACGGGTTAAATAAGCTGCCTCGAAGCCATCGCCTTCAAGAGAAAAGGCCGCCTATTGATATTTTCAATTTCCGTGCTTTTGTTATGTGTATTGCTCGATCAATAACGATATATTATATTTATAAGTAGTTATGTTTGTTACTCTTAATTTTTAATACAGAGAATATTTATTTGCTTGACACGTTCATAGCACGGTCATAGTATGACACTGTGTAGTTGGCAGAGACCTTAAAGAACTATTAAGCTTTTAATACAATTTAATGCTGTAAATAAATTCAGCGTTAAATAATTTTTAAGTTTAATTTCTTGCAGACAATTCGCTCGTACATATTTTTTGTGTATCTTGAAGGGTTACGTTTAATTTTAACCCGTTTTTTGAACGTTTTACGTCGAGACTCGTCGTCGTCGTTTGGGAGGCTGAAATCCAGCGCTACACAGTGTATCCTACTCTGTGTAGCGCAGGCTGAGCCCTTTCCCTTTGCTGTAATTTGCTTGTTTATCTATATTTTATTGTATTTTCTTCATTTTGTATTTATTATTTCTCTAAAAGGCTGGCAACACACTCGTGACATCACGAATGCTCATGGGCGGCGCTGATCACTTTCCATCAGGTGACGCGAAAGTTCTTTTGCCCCGTGTTATATAAAAAAAAATATAACAGTAATAAACGATTATTTTATTTTTATTTAATTTTAAATACACGCTCTGATGAGCTTGTTTATCTAATTATTGAATTTTTTCATTCTGAATTTAAAGCAATAGTAAACGATTATTTTTTTATTTTATACTTCGCTCTGGTGAGCTTGTTTATGTAATTATTCAATTTTTTCATTCTGAATTTATAGCAATAGTAAACGATTATTTTTTTATTTTATACTTCGCTCTGGTGAGCTTGTTTATCTAATTATTGAATTTTACATTCTGTATTTATAACAGTAATAACAGTAATACACGATTATTTTATTTTTATTTAATTTTACACTTCGCTCTAATGAGTTATACAGCTTAAAACTACTACTATCCAGTACCCAATACAAAATACATTATATTACATAATATAAATTTTTCAATTTTCATCCAAACAAATTCTGCAGTTTTATAATATTATTATGACATATGCTAAAAATTCAACGTCAGAAGCATATCATAGCTAATTAGCACTCGACGCTTGCGTAAAAGCGCGGTTTCTCACGAGCTGTTACAACAATGTTTATCGCTTATTAGAAAACTTCACGTGTGTATCATCACACAATGGACGTATATTAGCTATAGTACGCGTCACGAATCTTTAGCGCTGAACGAAACCTGCGCAGAAGTCATAAATTAGGTATCGAGGTAACGGCGCGGCGCGCGGGGCGCGTGATCGTCGGGTGCGCGAGCGTTGATTGGTGTCCCAGTCGTGTTGTCTTTCTCGCACCAATACGTCAATTACGAGCGCGATTCTACCGATGCGCAGCTATTCTCGTCCAGCGCTAAACATAAATGACGCGTACTATACCTACTGACTTTGTACGAGAGACGAGTCTTTGTTTAGTTTGTAATGAGTTCTTGCTTACTGTAACGCAAGTCCAGTCAAATAAGACTTTTAAAGTTACAAGAATTTTTAGCTCTATAGGAATTTTTGTAAGCTCTCTTAAGCATTTTAAGAACTACACCAAAGACGTACAACGCATAGACTGATAGTCCCTCAACAATCGGTCCGCCGTGAGTGAAGCCAAAACTGTATACATGTAGGTGTTAATAGCACGTTCTTATACTCGATGACACAAACAACTATATTTCAACAATCCGCAAGCCTATATTTTGCCCCCGTCCTTGATTTCATCAATTGTCACAAATTCTTCGCTTTTTTTATTTTAAGGTCGGCAAGGAAGTCGTTAAGGTAAAAGGGGGTACCCCCTTGGTGGTGCCATCAGGCAATACTCCTCCTGCAAGTTGCTATCATATATAAAAACAAAAATAGCCTAGCTATTATCAATGATATTATATTAAATAGATATGTTATAAGCGCAAAATTTTGAAGACGCAAAAACACCCTAATTAGGACGTCTTACCTTTAGGCGATTGGTTGCCGGTGCAACTGACAAAACTAGCACTTTTTTCTTGTTGGTTTTATTAATTATCTCTTTTCTATTGTGACTTGTATGTATGTGTGCTGCCGCTGCTGTGCGCGACACTTTTTTCGGTTAATTTATATGGGTATAACATACTATCATTGGCTATTATTATCTAATTGTTTGCTCGGGAACATAAACCACATCGAGCGAGCACGTATCGTAGGGCAACACGCGTGACCCCCCACTCAAAAAAGCCGTTACGCAGATAATTTCAAAAATGGCATACCGTTAGCGCCACGGAGTTCCAACTCCAAATATAAACGGTTCTATTTTCGGCATTATTGACGGGAAAGTGGGACGCCCGGCGGACGTTGAGGACTCATTAATTTCGCCATGTGGGAGACTTGTGATATTGACTTCATACTTTTACATATAAATTTATGGACATTACTAGAGACCCGCCCCGGCTTCGCTCGCATATATTATGATGTAAGCTATTCTATCTTTTAGATTATAAATATTGTAGTTTGTTCAGTTGTAATGAGTAATTTCTTTATTGTATTAAATAAAATTGGTTTTTAAATTAAAAGAATCCCTATTTTTGTTTACATGAACCAAGTCGCTTTCCTCTGTCTATCCCTATGTATGCTTAAATCTTTAAAACTACGAAACCGATATTCATGCGTCTACAATTTTTTTTTCATTGATAGTGATTCAAGAGGAAGGTCACAAGTTAACCTATACATAAAATTTAAACACTCTTAAACAAAATGACAATGTTACGGCAACGTATCTAAATAGCAACTAGCAACCATATTGCAATGACGTCATCATCTCATAAAACTTTGTAACGGGAAATTTCTAAAGCATTGAGACCGTTCATATAGAGGTAATCTGTTATGACGTCATTCGAAATCCGCGTCGAGTTTTACGCACCTACCGTCTCTGTTTACGTAATTATTTAAATATAGTACTATTACATATTACTCTATATCATTAACTATATATATAAAAGAAAGTCGTGTTAGTTACACCATTTATAACTCGATAACGGCTCAACTGATTTGGTTGAAAATTGGTGGGGATGTAGTTTAGAACCAGGAGAAGGACATAGGATACTTTTTATCTAGTTTACAGGGGAATAATTTTTTTATGAAAGTAAACGCGGACGGAGTCGGCAACAGCTAGTATAGTATAAAACAAAGTCGCTTTCTTTTATGTTAGTTTAAATATTTATCACTACGCAACCGTTTCTTATGTTTTTTTTATCATATAGACTTTTTTTAAACTGAGAGACAGAGTTACTTTCTCATTTATAATATTGGTAGGGATTAGGATTATATTCGATAGTTGTTATTGTTACATAACCAAAACTATAACACGTTAAAATATTCGTTGAAATAAAATAAATATTCGTTTTAAATGACTCAAGTGTTTTTAAATGGGTCAAGGCATCCATTTTATTTGGCACGTCAATAAAATCGCGGTTTTAATTTAGCTCTTAACGAAATTTAATTATTTTGCCTTCATTAGTACATATAGTGTTAACACCCGAGCTTTTACACTTACATTGCACTAGCTGTTGCTCGCGACTTTGTCCCCGTCGGATCTATTTCTATTATTATGTTATAGCGAGTCAATCTTAGAAGATAGACATATACTGTCGCGGACTTTTTTTAGATCATTTAAAGAGGAATAATTTTTTCATACATATTATTTTTGTATCTTGAACCGTTTTCGCAGCGCACGCAAAGGAAGCCCTCAAAGATGAATTATTTGCCCCGTTTTTTCCATATTTTCCATTATTATTAGCCTAAAGCCTTCCTCGATAAATGGTTAATTCTATAAAAAAAGAATTTTTCAATTCGAACCACTAATCCTGAGATTAGCGCGTTCAAACAAACAAACAAACTTTTCAGCTTTATATATTAGTATAGATAGAATAATAACTTATTACTTATCACTTTTTCATCAATATGGATACTTGTTATATGACATAAACACCATATAATTAAAACACGTAGAACCCCAACATGAGCGCGCACAGTGTATCAATTTCAAAGTAGACAATTTTGCCTACTTACATAGATCGACGCCACGGAATCAAAAGTTGTATGTTTTTCGTAAATTTCAATTTCTCCATATAAAGAGAATAAATTTCTTATAGCAGCAACATTACCGCCAGGCATGTGTGCGTGTCATCGAGTATAAGAACGTGCTGTTAACACCTACATATATACAGTTTTGGCTTCATTTACGGCGGACCGATTATTAAGGGACTATCAGTCTATGCCCTACGTACGCTATACGTATATGTACGCTAATAAAGACTTCTGAAAAGAAATCTCAAAACCTGTTACAAACTTTGTAGCCTGGACTCAATAAAATAAATAAATAAATATTTTCAGGACATTTATACACAGCACCATCTAGTTCCAAGCTAAGCCGAAGCTTGTGTTATGGCAACTAGATAACGGAATAAATTACATATACATACTTTTCTTTTGTAAATACATACATACAATACATAGCAACACCCAGACCCCAGAAATATACAAATGTAAATTACAAATATATTTTTCCGGTGTGGGAATCGAACCCACGACCCTTCGCGCAGAAAGCAGTTGTGTTACCACTGCGCCAAGCGGTCGTCTACATATGTACAAATCTAAGTGGGAAATGTACCTAAAAGAATATTATTATTATTATTATTAAACTCTTAACTCATTGTCTCCCCACTATACCGAGAGCTATCTTAAGGTATATTTATATCCCACAGGTCGTAGACACTACATTACTTTGAGACTATTATTTCATCACTCTCACCTTGAATTACGAAATACAGATGGCAACTGTCCATGGCTTTGAAAGTCAGACGTCAGATAAACAACAACATTTAGAATATTATTTTGTTTTGTTTTAATTTTTAAGGTTTAGGGATGTTTTATCGAGATACTAGCTGTTGCCCGCGACTCCGTCCGCGTGGACTTTCATATAAACTTTGACCCCCCCTTTCCTGCCCTTTTAACCCTTTTTTTTCAGTTAAAAAGTAGCCTATGTTCTTTATCAGGCTCTAGACGGTCTGTGTACCAAATTTCGTTCTAATTCAGTAGTTTTAGCGTGATGGAAAGACAGACAGACAGATAAAGTTACTTTCGCATTTATAATATTAGTATGGATGACAGGGCAATTCGTATTTAAAAGTAAATAAGATGAAAACTAATGACTGAAAAGTATGCAAAAAATACACACAATTAAACGATTTTTACAGATTTTGTCAATTGGCAGCCTTATTTAAATACGATATCTTCCTGGCAAGCAGGACTATAGAAAAAAAATAGATATTTAGTAACTAAACTATTATCTACAACTGTTGTAGATAATATCCATCTATACTAATATTATAAGGAAGTAAAGTTTGTGTGTTTGATAAATTGTAAGGGGTAATCTCTCAGGGATCTATTGAACCAATTTTTAAAATTCTTTCACCAATAGAAAAAAAAAAACATTTATTTAACGAAGTTTAACAAAATTTGAATTTGCACCGCTTCCACAGAAGGTTTCCCTGTGTTGTGGAAGACTGGCTCCGTTAACATTATCTGTTATTAACCAATTTTTACATAAACATAAAAAGCCACATTATTGCCGAGTGTCATAGGCTATATAAAAAAGGATTGTTAACATTATGCCCAACGAAGTGGGCACGGGTCAGCTAGTAATATTATAAAAAGCAAAATATTGACGAAAAAAATCATACAGATATGTAATAAAAAAAAGAGAATGAAAAAAACAATGAAGGAAAGAGAAAAGAGAGCATCTCTCAGTCAGCCATGAATGCGTCTGTATTGATACAAAAATATACATACTTATACTTTTTACGAAATTTTATCATAATCGATTCACCGTCTTAACGCGTGGCTTACTTGCGCATTAATAAAATTAATAAAGTTGGAATATGCATATTTTTAAACTATTTAATTTCTTATCACTTTGTATCCTATGTAAATTTTTCGAACAGTTTTTTCTAAACATGGTATCGACTCATAGAAATCCTTCAATCAAAGCTATATTAAGCTCCGTCTCTATCTAACCTTAAGCAATGACAGAGACGGCTATTCTATAGGCATTCACCTCGACACTGCCTTGAAAGCGACATTGTATTTAAATAGAACATTGAAACTATTGAATGAATTATGTTAGAGGAATTAAATCTGCTGGTGATCAAGGCTATTTTATCATCATTAAGAAATATAGCATTTTAAGGTTACGTTGTAGCGACCGCTTTTAATGCGCCGAGTTCTGAGTATCTACTGACTACTACTACTACTACTACTAACCGAGCTATGAGACTTAATATACTCTAATAAAAAATCGGATCGCACATCAGTTTATCGGAATGTTATCGAAACAGAAACAAAAAAGCTTTTACTTTAATTCGAAGTTGCTCCAAAACTGTATCAAAAATTATAAAAATCGACATCGATTGTGTTCGGAGTAGAGCTTCTGAATCCCGCTCACATTTGTTCGAGACTTATTATATATGTCACCGGAGAGTGACCAAAATTTTGAATGACCAAAATGACCGGAAGTGAAAAATGACCAAATGATTCAAATTTCAAACTAAAAGGTACCTACGTCCCGTTAACCAAGAACTTTGAAATTCGACAAATACCATCAATTAAGTCGTCCATATTGATGTATATTTGCCTATTAAGACTACACGTACGAGGAAGTCTGAAAATTGAACATTTGTAATTAAATTTTAGAAAATGACCAAAGGTGTAAATTTGTACGCAACCCTCTTGGACGCGAGACCGACTCACACTTGTCCGTGTTAGTTATTTACAAATTAAAACATTTATATACCTACCTACAGCTGAAATTGTAACCTCCTCCTTTTTTGAACTGCCCATATCTATACCGTGTAAATAAGTACTAACAGTGCATTCTCAGTACGTGACCTCACTCGTATAAAAAATCGAAAGTGTAACGTCACTCCCTTGCAAGGCTCATGGACCATGGCGTACGTGACGATGTGCATCTTATGTTGCTCACTAACGCTAGTTGGATTTTGTCATTCCATACTGTTGATTATATTTACTTAGTCCACTGAAATGGTCTATGGTATTATTTATTAGCTGTTGCCCGCGACTCCGTCCGCGTGGACTTTCATTTAAAATTTGACCCCTTATAACCGTTTTTTCCAGTTAAAAAGTAGCCTATGTTTTATCTGTGTGTCTGTTATTGTTTATATATAAATCTGGTGTCACAATGTTTGTCCTCAATGGACTCCTAAACCACTTAACCGATTACAATAAAATTTGCACACCATGAGCAGTTTGATCCAACTTAAAAGATAGGATAGCTTACATCCCGGTATTGCCCCGGGAACGGGAATTAAGCGGGTAAACCCGCGGGACACAGCTAGTTATTCAATAAGTCTGTTTTTAACACATCTAATCCGAACCACGTCTTACTGACCTACATACATACTATATTACATATTTACAAAATCATTTAAATCTTCACTATGTTACACATATTTGCTTAAAACACATACACGCGTTAATTCACAGTTCCTGATCTAGGTAGAGATTGTCTCTGCAGAGCAATTTGAACGTTAATGTTTATGTGTAAGGTACACTATTGTCTGTCATCTCACAATTAACAGGGCCCCTTGATAACGGCTCAAGGTCGACTAGTTTTAACTCAACACGGCGATCGTTATGAAAAATCTTTGACCATCAAATATGCGAGGTATTATTATGACGTCGTGTGAAGCGATTTCGAAAATTCGAAGTCTGAATATTGTCGAAAACCTTACGTAACCTTAAGTCTTCAACTTAAAATTCTCTTACTTAATCTTCATACTAGACTTTATTATCTTTCTGATATTATAATTGTTTGTTACTCTAACTAAAAAAATACAGTATGTTTTCGGCTTTTATATTAAATGTAGAGTGCAGACAGGCTTATCCCGGCTAATTAAAGCTTACTTAATCTTTGGTGAAACAGCTGATGAAAATTATTTTTTTCACTACTACTAGATTCAAAATGTCCAAAACTGAGTAATAATTAGATATCTGACCCAACGGACGTTTTCCAAATTATATGTACGTATGCATAACGTATGATTTTTTGTACTTTGAACTTATAGCCGGACAACCGATAAACATGTTTTTATATCACGATGTATTTTCGGACAATTTACTGTAATGTTAAGAACGAATCGTCAGAATCTCCATTCAATAATGACTTTAAAATAAAATATTTATCAAGCACGTTCAAGTTCTTCAAATAAAACCCTAGCTATTATTTTAAATTTGAACTACTACGTATTACGTTAATGAAAATTTTTGAACGCGAATTTATTAAATATCGTCGAGGTTTTCGATCGCTATGATGCAAAATACTTATAATTGTAATAATATCCAAGATAAATTCGTTTTAATTAAAACATATAAAATAGTTAAAAAGCTAACCATTTTTTAGGTCATTCCACAAAAAGTTAAGTTGGACCGGGGGGTACAGCTAGTAAATAATTAAAATTATTAGTTCTAAAAATTCTATATGCAAAATACTAATAATTGTAATGATATCCAAAATAATTTTCGTTCGTTTAAATTAAAAAAGATAAAATGGTTAAAAAGCTAACCATATCTTTAGGTCATTCCACAAAAAGTTAGTAAATAATTAAAATTATTAGTTCTAAAAATTCTAGATCATTCCACCTCCGTTCCCAGCTGTTATGTTATAGCATCGTCCAAATTGTTTTCGTCTTCGCGTCGCATTACGAAAATAGACATTCGTAGCACCATGTTAATAGTTTTTGTAATCGAGTTTTAGATTATTACGTAACACTTATTCTGTGCAGGCATTTTATTCTTCTTAATTGAATAGGTTGGCTTGTTTATATTTGTAATCGAAATTGTATCTTCTTATTTTTAAAGGAGCCTGTAGAAACTGCCTTCCGAACCGGTGGTAAATGTTTAGTAATACCATGACGATTCAAGTGTTACTATATGTAGCCTAGTTGAATAAATATATCTTTGAATCTGCAATTATTATTTTACATACTTTGAATTTTCAAGCAATAAAACACTTTTAATCTTAAATGCGAAACTTTTTAATGAATGACAATTTTTTTTACGCATAAACTTCATTAACATATAAATACCATCATTATCATATTGTTATTATTATATTTCTTTTTTTTATAATTAAAGTTTAAACCTACTCTCGTAACTTACCCGTCCTTTATTTAGTACTAGCGGAGCCGTGCCCACTTTGTCGGGCATAATGTTAACATTGCTTTTTTATATAGCTTATGACACTCAGCGATAATGTGGCTTTCTATTGGTAAAAGAATTTTTTAAAATCGCTTCAGTAGATCCCGAGATTACCCCTTACAATTTAACAAACACACAAACTTTAGTTCTTTATTAATAATTATATTAGTATATTTATAGTATAGATAAGTAATGTTACGTTTTGAGTTGCCCAGAAGGTATCACTTTCAATCGAGAAGGCTGCCCTTAAAAACTTAAATTCAATTTATGTATTTATTTAAGAATAATTTGTCTAAAAAATAAATACTGCATCATTTAGTTT
>JADANM010005620.1:5406285-5420776 GCA_026213755.1 Eurema hecabe
AATACTGTTTATATATTTAATAGACGCGCCCTCCGGTTTTACCCGTGTAGGATATTAGTAATTTAATTATAACACTTTGTTGTACATAAAATATGGTTATCGAAAACAAAAAAGGTGACCTTATTGCTACGTAGCAATCTCAGTCAAGCATCCTGAGAGATAGAGAAAGAGAAGAAATAAAGAAAAATATATAATGAGTATAGTACGCGTCACGAATCTTTAGCGCTGAACGAAACCTGCGCAGAAGTTTAAAATAAGATATCGAGATAACGGCGCGGCGCGCGGGGCACGGGATCGTCGGGTGCGCGAGCGTTGATTGGTTGTCCCAGTCGTGTTGTCTTTCTCGCACCAATACGTCAATTACGAGCTCGATTCTACCGATGCGCAGCTATTCTCGTCCAGCGCTAAACATAAATGACGCGTACTATAATCACTGATAAAAGTCTACGTAAAATACACATTTTTATGTAAATATGACAAGACAATAACACAATTGATATTGATATATATATATAATATACATATTACTAGCCGTTGCCCGCGACTTCGTCCCCGTCGATTTTTTTTTTTCGCTCCTATTAGTCGCAGCGTGATGTTACGTAGCCTAAAGCCTTCCTCGATAAATTGTCTATTCAATAAAAAAAATTATTTGTCAATTCAAACCAGTAGTTATTGAGATTAGCGTGTTCAAACAAACAAATAAACTCTTCAGATTTTATATATTTTAGTATAGATTATGTGTATATATGTATATTAAGAGAAGTAGTATTATAAGCTTAGTCTGTAATTAATATTATAAGTAGTACGCATTAGTAGCTGTTGCTACATATGTATGTATGTATGTATATGCACAACGGATGACACTTGATAAATTGCCTGACTCACACCTTATCAAACTAAGTGCTATATTTTCTATTTTCCGCCATAATAAAGGCTTGGTGGGACTTCTCGTTAACGAGATAATAATGTACAAACACGCAAACTTTCATTAAATAAATTAAGCGTTAGTAAATAAATCGATATTTTTATATGATAGTAGATTAATCCGCATTCGTTGCCAGTTATCAGTAAAAAAAACAAACTCGATTTTTTTTAATCTGGCAATCTTATCGTCGATCTTTCAACGTGCGGCGAAGCAGTTTGACAGTTAATTAATCACTTAATGTTATCAAAATAAAAGTCAATACAATAATATTATCTTCATCGAAAGTGTTACAATTATTTTGATTTTCTGTTATTACAGTAGAAAGTCGTTTATCCGAACCTCATTATACGATTATCTGGACTACTACTGGAAATCTATACTAATATATAAAGCTGAAGAGTTTGTTTGTTTGTTTGTTTGTTTGAACGCGCTAATCTCAGGATCTACTGGTTCGAATTGAAATTTTTTTTATTGAATTGACCATTTATCGAGGAAGGCTTTAGGTTACATAACATCACGCTGCGACTAATAGGAGCGAAGATATAATGGAAAACGTAAAAAAACGCGGAAAATTGTTCATCTTTGAGGGCTTCCTTTGCGTGCGCTGCGAAAACGGTTCAAGATACAAAAATGATATGTATGAAAGAATTATTCCTCTTTAAATGATCTAAAAAAAAGTCCGCGACAGTATATGTCTATCTTCTAAGAATGACTCACTATAACATAATAATAGAAATAGATCCGACGGGGACGAAGTCTCAATATTTCTAATTTTTCAATTCGAACCAGTACATCCTGAGATTAGCGCGCTCAAACAAACAAACAAACAAACTCTTCAGCTTTATATATTAGTATAGATATAAACAGAAATGTTGATCTAATTATATTACTATGTAGATACCTTACTAATAGCACGTGGACATAGCGTGTACCAACTTCTTGTATGACATCACCGCGTCTTATAAAGCCCGAGAATGTTTATATGTGTGTTACATATAGACGTATAACGCATAGACTGATAGTCCCTTAACAATCGGTCCGCTGTAAGTGAAGCCACAACTGTATACATGTAGGTGTTAACAGCACGTTCTTATACTCGATGACGCGCACACGAGCACACCGATAATGTTGATGCTATAAGACATTTACCCTATATATGTTAAGCCATAGACGTATAACGCATAGACCGGTAGTTCCTTAACAATCGGTCCGCCGTAAGTGAAGCCACAACTGTATACATGTAGGTGTTAACAGCACGTTCTTATTAGTCAAAGAAAATAGCTTGAATTTTTGATATTTAAATGTACTTTGAAAGATGCGTAATCGACTTGTGAAAGTATTTTTTAAATCCATTTACGAGAACTTGAGATAGAAAGAAAATAAAACCTTTTTTTTTTAATTTTAGGAAAACATAAAGTACTAGAAAACATACCTTTAACGAAAGTTGTAGAACATAAAATTTTACATCAAAATGATGTGCCTCATTATTTGGCTAAAATCAAAATTAAACGAGAAATCCTTTATCAATTTTTAAAATCGGTCCAGTAGATCCCGAGTTTAACCCTTACAATTTAACAAACACAAACTTTACTTGTTTATAATATTAGTATAGATTACAACTTATTCAAGCCGGCTTTTGCAATAAAAAGTAGCCTATGTTCATCCCGTAGTTCAAGACTATATCTGTTGCGAAATTTTATCAGAATCCGTCCAGCTGTTTTGGAGTCTATTCGTATCAAACAAACATTGAAATCTTTCCTCTTTATATAGTGCAGAGGTATAGCTAGATATACGTTTAAACTACTAGCGAACCGCCCCGGCTTCGCTCGCATATATTATGATGTAGGTAAGCTATATTATCTTTTAAGTTGGATCAAACTGCACACGGTGCGCAAATTTAATTTAAAATCGGTTCAGTAGTTTTGGAGTCACTCGCGGACAAACAACGTGACAAGTAATTTATATAGAAGACTAGCTGTTGCTCGCGACTTCGTCCCCATTGATTTGTTTTCCCATTATTTCTTCGCTCCTATTAGTCGCAGCATGATGTTATGTAGCCTAAAGCCTTCCTCGATGAATTGTCTATTCAATAAAAAAAATAATTTTTCAATTCGAACCAGTGGTTCCTGAGATTAGCGCGCTCAAACAAACAAACTCTTCAGCTTTATATATTAGTATAGATGTATACTATATTCGTTGGTGTGTTGCTATAATTGGCGAGATTACTGTGTTTGTTCAGTGAGATATCTGAGTTCAAGGTACATTCAATTGCAAAGTTTATTAATACATTCGACGTTTTAAAACATACGTTCTTTTTAATTTATTTTTCATAAAAATTAAAAACGAAACAATATAAAAGTTTTTAATATCCCACTAAAATGCGCAGCATTGTGTATTTTTTTTTAATACTATTAAGAGGGGAGACGAGCTGGACGCACTCCTGATGGTAAGAGTAACGCCAGCCCATAGCCAATGCAGTGCTACCCGGAACTTTGCTATAAAGCCCAACTCCGGGCACTTTGAGTCATCAGATGTTAAGACTCATTAGCCCAGTAATCTCGCTGGCTACAGTGCCCTTCAGACCGGAGCACAGTGACATTTTCACGTCACTGTTCAGACGGTAGAATGTCTGGCACTGGTATACTGATGTGTATTGGTTAGTTTTTTTTTTATATTGTTTCCATATGATTTTAACTAGTATCTTCTTTATTGCCTTGCATTTAGAATGTGTATCTTTTATTTTTTGATATGATTTTGGTTTTCTTTTTAATATTTAATTTTATATGTACGTATTCGGCTGTAAGAAAAGGATAAGAGCGCTTCTCGCTTTTAAGGTTTCTGCCCTCTACACAATATCATACTATGACCGTGCTATGAACGTGTCAGGCAAAAAAAATATTCTCTCTATTAATAAGTATGAGAGCATGCCCACTAGCCCGTTCCGTTACCGACCAGCACCGTCGCGTGCCGTGCACGGGCCGGCAAGTATAATAATAATAATAATAATAATAATTTATTAGCCATGAAAACATTTAAACATTTACAATGTAAGTGATCACCCGACTACTGAACTAGTATAAAATACTGTGTCTCAGCAGTCGGGTCCCTGCCAATGTAATTAATTAAAATAAGCTTAAATGAAATTTAAGATAATAATACTACAAAATAATTTAAAAATTAAGTTAAAAAAAAAAGAAGAGTGAGTGTGTTTTTTATGTGTGTGTGTGTGTGTGTGTAAGTGTGTGCGCGCATATTTTAGAGTTAAAGTATAGAAATAATTGTTTAATTAAAAATGACATACTACATAATATTACATATTATAGGTACATTACATAATACATATTACGTAGTATTGCCGATACATACGGCTTTGATACGCTCTAGTGGCCGCTCTACTATGAGCGGTATCAGATAGACGGCAAAATACTCATACGCAAATTAAATTTAAGCACGCCTTAAGACTCGTTATTTTGACAGAATTGTATGGCGAACTGTCAAATCGGACCGGTTTAAGTTGTACTTAATTTTAAGTTGCGTATTCCGGAGAGAGTGATTCAAGAGGACGGTTTATTTTTATACCTGACGAAGTAGACTTTGACTTTGAATACAAAGTTATAGGTGAACAAAGATGCGCACGCGATGTACCTAATGTACCTATAAATATATTTTCCAAGAAAACATATTGTTTAGATCAATCTCGCGAGAAATTCTGAAACGGCATTCTCGGTACTTCATTATTATATATAATATATATAGTAAATCTCAGAAGATAGACCTAAACTAATATTATAAAGAAGTAAAGTTTGTGTGTTTGTTAAATTGTAAGGGGTGATCTCGGGATCTACTGAACCGATTTTAAGAATTCTTTCTCCAATAGAAAGCCACATTATTGCTGAGTGTCATAGGCTATATTAAAAAAGGATTGTTAACATTATGCCCGACGAAGTGGGCACGGGTCCGCTAGTAATTTATATATTTGTTTTTTCAGTTACAATATAAATGTTCTATAATATGAAAATGAATCGCAAAATGTGTCGGTAAACGCATAACTCGGTAACAGCTGGTCCGAAGTACATATTTATTTAAAAAACTAGCTGTGCCCGCGACTTCGCCCGCGTAGAAAAGTGACTTTGGGCAGCATTTTTGAAAATGCCTAACCCGCGCCAACAAACGTTAAGCAAGTTCAACGTGATTCTTTAAATTGCCATAACTTTTTTATTTATCAACCGATTGACATGAATCAAACACTGAATGTTACGTGAAGCTTACCACAATATATCATTGAAAAACCCATCTAGATAGGATATGCTGTTTCTGAGATTAGCGTGCACAAACAGACAAACAGACAAAAATTCCAAAAATCATTGTTTTGGGATCTATTGCGTTATTAAAGGTTTCCTATAATATTTTTTCTCATATATCTTCCATGTACAGACAGCGACTCGTTACGTTTTTATTATATGTATAGATATTATTGGATCTACGAGAATGGTTTTTAAGCAAAAAAAATGTTTTTTGTGGAAAGTGTAGACCAGTTAGTATATTATATTTTTGAATCTTCAATAAATAGTTCGTCGGGTGAACATCCTACCGAAATTATCGCCAATGAAAATAAACTGGCGGCTACGGGGATGAGGTCATCCTACCGCTGACTCAACGTTACACCACAATAGGTATAGCTGTTGTGTTGTTATTGCTGTTTATACTTAAACTAGCCCAATGTGTGTGAGAACAATTTTATATTTAGAGTTATTTACATTGATAAGACGAGATACTTAATTAATTAAATATAACACATTTACCAAGTTTTTCAATTATAGCATTATTCGGCATTATGCGAAATAATGCTTAACGTTGAATGTTTTAACTAAATATTTCTTTATTCATACCTATATCGAGAACTCTCAAAAGCACTAAGTAATGCTTTCGCTTGATTCGTGTCACAGAAAATAAATAAATGTTTTTCTTTAATTTGACATTGATAGAAATGTCGCACTATGCTCTGTAATTGAAAAACTAGATTAGTTATTCGCTATTTATTATAGAAAAAATTGCTTGAAGATGGGTTGCGTAATTTTAAAGATTTAAACATACATACATAGATAAATATATATAGTAAAGCGACAGAACAAAGCGACTTTGTTTTTAATGCTATGTATTGACTAGACCAATAAATCTGTTTTTTTTTAGAAAGAAAATATAATTTTAAAGGATTTAGCTCAATTTTATATATATATAGCCTATTTTAGGTTTTTAGGTTATATTCTTGTACGAACAAAATTTTGGTTACTATAATATTATTATGTGAAAGTTTCTGAGAATGTATGTATGGACGTATATTTGCTATCTTCCACGCCAAAACGGCTGGACAGTTTTAGCTGAAATTTGGTATATAGATAGGTGATATCCTGGATATGACGTTTATTCTGACATAGGATAAAACGCGGGTAAAACGTCGGGGTGATGCTAGCAAGAGATATAATGACGTGTTTCTTTTTTCAGATGTGATGCTGCAGCTGGGTTGACAAGGCGTGCTACTAACTATGGGTAGCGCGACCCATGTCACACCACAGCGCGGGCAAACAGCAGTCATGGCGGACGAGAAGAAATCCATCAAGGACCTACTCAAGAAACCCTTCCAGAAGTTATTCAATCGAAAAGACAAACGAAAAAACAAAGATGAAAGAGACAAAAAGGGCGTCAAAGAAGATGGTCCAATAGACGCGAAAGACAAAGCAGTAGATGATAGAGCGGGAAGAGAAGAAAAGACGTCTGAAACAGACCAGTGTATACTAGACCTAAACAAGCTATCTATCAAGGAAGAAGAAGATAATGAATTCAATAACTTCTCCTATAAAGTGATAGAAGATAAAGAGAGTAGGTGCGCGAGATTGGACTCCCATAAGTCAGAAGACAGCGGGTTCTCAGAAAAGGTTGAAGTGGAGTCTGAAGATGAGAAGGAGACGAAAGAAGACGAGAAAGAGACGAAAGATGATGAGAAGAGGAAGAAGAAAGTCCAAACGGTGGTCATATCGCGAGCGCCGATACAAAACAGACATAACTACGCCGGGTCAGCGCATCCTTACTCAAGAGAACAAGATTTAAGACAGGTAACTATCTCTCCTTAAAGTAATAACTAGCGACCCCCGGCTTTGAACTTATGATCCACGAATAAACCTTGCTTTTGAATCACTAACTGTAAAAAAACGCATAAAAAAGATGCGTAGTTTTAAAGATTTAGGTAGACGTAGCGACAAACAGAAGAAAGGGACTTGGTGTTATACTATGTCATGATAATAATTATATTTCTGACTCATTTTTGTGTTTCTTGTATGTCTATCTGTTTAAACTAGTTTGTGCTTTAAAGCCTATTTAAAGAATAACTGAATAATTCTTTCAATACAATATGAAAACAATGTTTAATTTAAAGCCAAGCAAAAGCAACTTGTTCTAATTCTAGTTAACAATTTTCAGATCAGCCAAATCAACAAACAGACTTTCTCCGGAGGTCAAGTTATCGTAAACGAGAACGCCAGAGCCGATAACATACTCCTCAATCAGGCGCTCGAACTCGTCGACACAAATGTACGAGAATTCAACAGAAACACCCAAGAAGAGCAAGTCAAGTACTGGCAGATGGCTGAGGAGTTCATCAACGAGAAAACCACCGAGGACACACTATCGAGTCTTCTAGAGAATGACATCTGTCAGCTGTCAGGCTACCCGCCGAAAATTGTGACAGATGACGTTGCCAAAGTGACAGATAACCTGATAGGCGGGTTCGACTACCAACTGACGGTACAGCCGCCGGATAATCCGATTGAGGAGTTCTCGAACGAGAACATAATCGGCCAGTACGAATCGGATATACTGTCTGAATGTATACTGAACCCCGAGATGGATACTCTGAACGTGTTTCCGACACCACCACGTTCGGAGAACGTTCCCAGTCCGATGTCAGATAACTTCTACCCATCTAACTCGCCGAGTAACTACACTCTATCTCCCGAAACCTCATCTCCCATCTACAATAGTGACTACGAAAGATACCAAGACATCTTCAGCGAATACCCAAGCGTGATAGATACCATAGATGAACAGGACACAGATAATAAAACCCGCGAGCGAACCCCAAGCACGTCTATGACGATGAAGCAGTACAAAGATATGCAGAAAGAGATAGCGAACGAGTTTTCGAAAATGGAATGCTGTCAGGCGAACAGGAAGTCGTGCAAGGAGATCTTTCAGGGGCACCTGAATAAGTTGAGATTGGAGCACCGGAAGATGCTGTGCCACAAAGTTGCCAGCCTGGATTTGACGAAAGCTTATGGGTGAGTTTTGTACAGATTTTTATAGAGCTGGTGTTGCCATTTTATGCGGTTTGAGATAGATAAAAGATAAGTTTATATAGAAGTAGAGTTAATTATAATAATGAACTGAATTTATAAGTTAGATATCTCCTTGGAAAATTGAATCCTCAAAGAAAGTGATTGATGTCTTTGGTATAAAGTAGGCGTATGACTCATATAAGATTATCAGTAGACTTTCTAATACCATGAATATGATGTACATTACAATGCAAGAGCCTTAACCAATTCGTTTTGAACTCTTTTGGATTCAGCTAAAAGATTTTTTTAGTATGTTGATTTTTTATAAAAGCTTCTCTCATATAGACTATGTATGTTTGAAGCGACAGTTATAGGTCGCGTCACGAATGTTTAGCTGGACGAGAATAGCTGCGCTTCGGTAGAATTTCGCTCGTAATTGACGTATTGGTGCGAGAAAGACAACACGACTGGGACACCAACCAACGCTCGCGCACCCGACGATCACGCGCCGTCCCCTCGATACCTTATTTTTGACTTCTGCGCAGGTTTCGTTCAGCGCTAAATATTCGTGACGCGTATTATACTAATGCGCCGAGTTCTGAATCGCGATTATGATATTTATTCGAGACTATAAGAGGATTATAACCTTTCTAAAATAGAACCTGACTTCGAATATTAAGGGTTCATCCATCATCTATTTCTATTATTATATTATAGTGAGTCAATCTTAGAAGATAGACATATACTGTTGCGAACTTTTTTTTAGATCATTTAAAGAGGAATAATTCTTTCATTCATATGTAGATGTTAGATGTTATGTAGCCTTAAGCCTTCCTCGATAAATTGTCTATTCAATAAAAAATTTTCAATTCGAACCAGTAGTTCGTGAGAATAGCGCATTCGAACAAACAAACAAACTCTTCAGCTTAATATATTAGTATAGATGCGCTGGCGTTTCTCTTACCATCAGGAGGGCGTCCAGATCGTCTCACCACTTAACAAAATACAATGTAAAAGCTAAGTTTCATGGTTTTATAAATAGAAAATTGTCTTTACCACAGCGTCCTTCAGCACATAGTGGGCAGTCTTTCCAGCAGCACGGCAGAAGACCACCTCCAGCTAGCACTGTTCAGTCTCATCTGCGAGAAGGTGCTGGCGCTCAGCCCGGAACTATTTGTGGGGGAATTCGGTAAGGTCTTTTAATTTGTGAACTAATACTATAACGATGCAAGTGTTACTATGTGTAGACTAGTTAATAATAATAATAGTTTATTTATATTTCACATTACATTTTTGTTTTATTAAAAATAATAAATACCAATAGAGTACGAGTTACAATTCGATCAAAGCTTGAATCTGCAGACCTACACTAAGCTAGCTTGTGTCGTAGGCCTGCAACCCTTCCTTGGACAAATAAAATTATATAAATGCACAAAAGTTGTAAAGAATATTATTTACTTCATTTAAATGTAGTTTATTTATTATAAATATATGTATATTATGTTAATATTTAATTTTATTATTGATTGTATTATTTTATACATTAGAATAAAATTATATATACTAAAGTGTGGGTTGTGTGTGTATGAGTTGAATAAGATATATTATTTACTAGTTGCTACCCGCGACTCCGTCCGCGTGGACTTTCATATAAACATTGACCAAGGATGGTCCTCCCTTATAACCCTTTATAACAGTTAAAGAGTAGCCCATGTTTTATCTCAGGCTCTAGATCATCTGTGTACCAAATTCATCACAATAGGTTCAGCGGTTTGGCCGTGAAAGCGTAAAATTAAAAAAAGTTTCAACCCTCGCGCAACCTTTGGGGTTGATTTAAAAAAAAGTTAAAGTAAAAGATTTAAAAAAGAACTTTCTTTGTACCAAATTTCGTTCTAATCGGTTCAGTAGTTTTAGCGTCGTGGAAAGATATTTTGAAAAAATCACAATAATATTGTCTAAAAACATTGTTGAGATAATAATTTTACCATATACAAAATAAAACTAACTGCAATCAAAAAGCAAAAAATTATTTTTTATTAATATTATAATAGATTTATATTATATTATATATTTAAAAAAAGAATTATTTAAACCCATTTTATAATTTAAAAGTCGGTGCCAAGTAACACAATAAGTTATTTTACCTGTTGATAGCTAGTAAGTCTTTCCTTGTACATATATAAATAAATAAATATTACAGACCTATGTAAGCGTCGATTTGTAAGCTCTAAAGAAACATTTTAAATTTATATAAATATTGTCAACTAGCTGTGCCCGCGATTTCGCCCGCGTAGAATTAAGTGACTTTGGGCAGCATTTTTGAAAACGCCTAACCCGCGTCATCAAACGTTCAGCAAGTTCAACGTGATTCTTTAAATTGCCATAACTTTTTTATTTATCAACCGATTGACATGAATTAAACACTAAATGTTAAGTGAAGCTTACCACAATATATAATTGAAAACCCCATCTAGATAGGATAAGCCGTTTCTGAGATAAGCGTGCATAAACAAACAGAGAAACAGACAAAAATTCCAAAAATCATTGTTTTGGGATCTATTGCGTTAATAAAGGTCTCCTATAATATTTTTTCTCATGTATCTTCCATGTACAGAGAGGGACTCGTTACATTTTTATTATATGTATAGATTATGTTTTGATTAAAACAAATTTGCGTATTGTGACGGGGCTCTCGATTGAAAAAGGCTTTTGGTAAATTAAGGACACAGGATCGCCTATTGTGAAGGCCACTGATATATATGTCATGTATATTGTTTAAATAAATATTTTTTTTATTTTTTTTTCAGGTCTAGATCTTTTGAAGTCAGCTGTCCTCCGGTGCCCGAGCAGACCGCTGCTGACGCGGTACCTGGTGCAGTGCGTACGCGCAGTCACACGGTCGGACAAATACAAACCGACCCATGAGTGCGTCTTTACTAAGGTATGTTGTATACACACACACACACACATAAACATACATATACAAACATATACATATGCATAAATAGTTATATAGTTAGATATAGTGAATTCCTTAAAGAAACGCACACACACACACACACACACACACACACATACATATAGATATACATACAAACACACACACTCGAAATAAAAAAGTAAAACGGCTGTCTTCAACGCCAAGGGTTGTAGGTTCGATCCCCATTACTGATACTCAATAATTAACTTAAAAAAAAATAAAACCGACTTCGTTCAAATCGGTTCATAATCGGCGGAGATATTGCGTATAAAAAAGTTCATCCCCTATTTTCCACCCTTGGGGGTGAAATATTTTCTTCAAATTCGCATGAAACCACCCTTTTGATAATACATATTCAACAAAAAAATAATCGTTCAAATTGGTTTATAATCGGCGGAGATATTGCGCATAAAAAAGTTTATCCCCAATTTTCCTCCCTCGGTTGTTTTTTTTTATTAAATTTAAATGGGACCACCCTTATTACCTATACGCCGAAAAAAGATTTGTTCGAATCAGTTCATAATTGGCGGAGTTATCGCGTAACAAACATAGAAAAGAAACATACGGGTCGAATTGAGAACCTCCTCCTTTTTGAATCGGTTAAAAATACACTCGTGTCTGTATAGGGTCTGGGTGTTTCTATGTATTATATGTATGTATTTACAAAAGAAAACAATGTACTCATTATTTATCTAGTTAGGACAACTAGATACGAGATGTGTTGGAAAGCGAACATCCAAACGATTTTTTAATTTTTCAAATGTGTTAATATATTTTTTCGATTTTTTCTGTAAAATAAAAACTATTAATAAATTGTCAAATATCACTTTGTGTCTAAGATTTCAACTTTTTAAACACACACACACACACACACACGTCTGAATTTAGATTCCTTAGACATAATGTTTTGTTCTTTCTCTCTTTATAATGTGTTGCCTGGAAGAGATCACTCGTTAGTTAAGGCCGCCTGTTACAAATGTCGTATCCAATGAAATGTTAATGTTGTATATTGTAACTAGGAAATAAAAAAAAAAAAAAAATTGTTTACAGGTGGACGCTCTCCGGGATAACTTGATAATAGCCTGCGCCCGGGGGGGAGATGCCTTCGCTCTGCCGTTGTACGAGCTGGTCTCCAAGTCCACCACCGACCTTCCACTCTTCACCATCCACCACGCCAACGCTGATGGTGAGTTACCACCAAGTTTTGTTGTGATGATGCTACTAATTAATAATAATAATAATTTATTTCCATTTAAATAAGGTGATTTACAACATATTTGTGCTTTCTGAAAATTTGAAGCAACAAACGTTAAATAATCTTTCATCGCTTCCAACTCCTGATTATCCACCGTTCCTTTTTAAACTAGTGACCAACTGTGATGTTAAGAAAAACATACTGTCCATATCATCGAACGCCGTTGGCTGCGACCTTGTTAGCCGTAATATGATCGTCCCACTTCTTGATATTATCACTCCCATCATAACAGACATCTTCAATTTCTCTATATCCTCTGGAACATTTCCATACGCATGGAAAGATGCTAAAATTATCCCCATACCAAAAAAATCTAGCCCTAGCTTATTTTCTGACTATCGCCCAATATCGATATTACCTTTCCTCTCAAAAGCATTTGAGCGCATAATCCACGGTCAACTTAGCGTCTTTATCAATAAAAATAACATCCTGAGTCCTTTTCAGTCAGGCTTTCGACCTGGCCATAGTACGGCTACTGCACTCGTTAAGGTTACTGACGACATTCGTTTGGCTATGGACAGTAAGCAGCTCACAGTACTTACGCTCCTCGACTTCAGTAATGCATTTAATACAGTAAACTTTGATTTACTGTTGAGCTTGCTACGTTTGATTAACATATCTCCAGTGGTGCTAGATTGGTTTCATAGTTACTTGCGTGGGCGACGTCAGCGTACTGAGATTGATGATAAAAACTCATCTTGGTGTGCTGTTTCCGCCGGTGTTCCGCAAGGTGGCGTTTTGTCTCCACTCCTTTTCACTATCTTCATTAATTCATTAACCTCTCAACTAACTTCTCTCTACCATATGTATGCTGACGACTTGCAGATATACACACATACATCTATTGATAAACTTCTTGAGGCCTTGCATTTTGTTAATGCGGAACTAACCACTCTGACATCTTGGAGTGAACAATACGGGCTCAATATAAATCCAACTAAAAGTCAACTTATAATAATTGGAAGTCCGTATATGATCTCAGAGATAGACTGGGGTATTCTACCGCCAATTCGCATTAATGACACTGTGATACCTGTAAGCAAAAGTGTAAAGAATTTGGGTGTATACCTGGACTACACGTTGTCATGGAATCATCACATCCAAGAAATTAGTCGCAAAGTATTTGCAGCGTATAGTTCATTGCGACGTTTGAAAAATTTTCTTCCTTTTAAGACAAAAATAATGCTAGCACAGTCACTACTCTTGCCTATTCTCGATTACGCTGATGTATGCTTTCCTGACTTAAGTGTTGAACAGGTAGATAAGTTAGATCGTCTCCAAAATGTTGCTATACGTTTCATTTTCGGGCTACGTAAGTTTGATCGCGTCTCAGCATACCGTAAGAAACTTAAATGGCTGCCAGTACGATTGCGCAGGAATGCTCACTACTTACATTTGCTGTATCGTATTCTTTTCTATCCTAATTCTCCTCCTTATCTTAAAAAAATGTTTCAATTTCTCTCCTGTGAAAGCTATTCGTTCCGCTCTGCCGAACGACTTATCTTAAGTATTCCTCCTTCTAAAACTAAATTCTATCATAATTCTTTTGCTGCTTCCGTTGTAAATTTATGGAACTCGCTCCCATTAAATGTTAGGAAAGCTTCTTCTCTTAATTCTTTTAAAAACTCTGTTCATGAATATTATCTAACTATTGCTTTCAACTAAAACTAGAACTCTATTTTGTTTCTATGCTTTAATAATTAGTACCTATCTATTTATTATTATATAACTAACCTATATGCTGTATGTATGTATTTATGTTTGTATGTATGTATCTATGTATGTATGAACGATTTTATGTTTTGTATGTATAATAAGTTTATTTTTTATACAATGTGTTTTAGAATAAGTTGCATATCGCCGTATAATTTACTTTTGTTATTTTATTTTTACTATCTACTAAACATGGGTTGCCTGGAAGAGATCACTCTTAAGTGATAAGGTCGCCTGTTACTTATATTATATCAAAACTAACTTTAAGTATGTACAATGTAACAAAGTGT
>JADANM010005620.1:5429552-5443170 GCA_026213755.1 Eurema hecabe
AATGTAATTTATTCCGTTATCTAGTTGCCATAACACAAGCTTCGGCTTAGCTTGGAACTAGATGGCGCTGTGTATAAATGTCCTGAAAATATTTATTTTTTTATTTATACAGTTTGTTACAAAACAAGTGTATACGTTCATAGCACGGTCATGGTATGATACGTTGTTGAGGGTAGAGACCCTTAATGTTAATTCTTGTGAGGTCTCTTAACAGTAGAAGACGAGCATAACATATGCAAGCGAAGCCGTAGCGGTTCGCTAGTGCTCGCATACATTCGAATCGTAGGTATAGTTCGCGTCACGAATCTTTAGCGCTGAACGAAACCTGCGCAAAAGTCAAAAATAAGGTATCGAGGTGTTGGCGCGGCGCGCGGGGCGCGTGATCGTCGGGTGCGCGAGCGTTGATTGGTTGTCACAGTCGTGTTGTCTTTCTCGCACCAATACGGTAATTACGAGCGCGATTCTACCGATGCGCAGCTATTCTCGTCAATCGCTAAACATAAATGACGCGTACTATATATTATTGGTCGGGGTAGTAATAATAATAATAATAATTAATTTATTAAGAATCATTTAAAGGATACGATGAAAATGTGACTCTAATTTCAACTTGATCGGATTCAGTCTCTTAATAACATTTTAAAAACTTAAAATGTTTTTACAATGGTAATAATCTAAGAGTAATATTATTAGAGAATGAATACAAGTTTACTTGCTTTATTTATGAATTCAAGTTTACAAGTTTACGAAAATAAATTTAAATTTCAATTATAATTGACTAGCTGTTGCTCGCGACTTCGTCCCCGTCGGATATATTTCTATTATTATGTTATAGTAAGTCAATCTTAGAAGATAGACATATACTGTCACGGACTTTTTTTCAGATCAGTTAAAGAGGAGTATTTCTTTCATACATATTATTTATGTATCTTGAACCGTTTTCGCAGCGCACGCAAAGGAAGCCCTCAAAGATGAATAATTTTCCCCGTTTTTTCCATATTTTCCATTATATCTTCGCTCCTATTATTCGCAACGTGATGATATGTAGCCTAAAGCCTTCCTCGATAAATGGTCAATTCAATAAAAAAATAATTTTTAAATTCGAACCAGTAGCTCCTGAGATTAGCGCGTTCTTAATGATAACATTTTAAAAACTAATAGTGATTTATACAATGGAGTTACCATGAGTTAAGAGTAATATTATTAGAGAATGAATACAAGTCAAGTTTACTTGCTTTATTTATGAATTCGAGTTTACAAGTTCCCAGTGTAATAACAGAAAATCAAAATAATCGTAACACTTTCGATGAAGATAATATTATTGTATTGACTTTTATTTTGATAATATTAAGTGATTAATTAACTGTCAAACTGCTTCGCCGCACGTTGAAAGATCGACGATAAGATTGCCAGATAAAAAAAAATCGAGTTTGTTTTTTTTACTGATAACTGGCAACGAATGCGGGTTAATCTATTATCATATAAAAATATTGATTTATTTACTAATTAAATAAACTTAATTTATTTAATGAAAGTTTGCGTGTCCGTCCATTATTATCTCGTTAACGAGAAGTCCCACCAAGCCTTTATTATGGCGGAAAATAGAAAATATACCACTTAGTTTGATAAGGTGTGAGTCAGGCAATTTATCAAGTGTCATCCGTTGTGCATATACATACATACATTACATATGTAGCGACAGCTACTAATGCGTACTACTTATAATATTAATTACAGACTAAGCTTATAATACTACTTCTCTTAATATATATACACATAATCTATACTAATATATATAAAATCTGAAGAGTTACTGTAATAACTACTGGTTTGAATTGACAAATATTTTTTTTATTAAATAGACAATTTATCGAGGAAGGCTAGGCTACATAACATCACGCTGCGACTAATAGGAGCGAAAAAAGAAATCGACGGGGACGAAGGCAACGGCTAGTAATATATATATTACAACTAATTAACAATTAACTGATAATGTTAAAGGAGCCAGTCTTCCACAACACAGGGAAACCTTCTGTGAAAACTGTGCATAGGTAAATCCTGTAAAGTTTATCAATAAATGTATTTTTATTTTTTTAATATTGTGTTTTTGAAAGAGAGAAAGAGACGGAGAGAGCCAGAGAGAAAGAGTGAGCTGAAGTGAATTGATATATTCGCAGTATAAAACTGCGAATATATCAATTGTCTTATTGCCTTGTCATATTTACATAAAAATGTGTATTTTACGCAGACTTTTATCTATGATTACTCATTTTATATTTTTCTTTATTTTCTCTCTTTCTCTCTATCTCAGGATGCCTGACAGAGATTGCTACGTAGCAATAAGGTCACCTTTTTTGTTTTCGATAACCATATTTTATGTACAATAAAGTGTTTTAATTAAATTACTAATATCCTTCACGGGTAAAACCGGAGGGCGCGTCTATTAAATATATAAACAGTATTAAAAACAGCACACTTGTCGCGGGGATTTACCAGACACGTATAATATTCAACCATTTAAAAGCTGTTTTGCATACATAATGTTACTAGGGGGATTGCGATTTCAAAAAATCTATGGACATTTTACTTTTCTTTCACTCGTATTAATATATTAATGGGAAAGAAAGAGAGAAACAAACATTACTCAGTATATATATAACAAAATCGCTTTCGTCTGTCTGTCCCTATGTATGCTTAAATCTTTAAAACTGCGAAACCAATTTTCATGCGGTTTTTATGAGATCACTATCCAAATCACTATCAGATCACTATTCAGATAGATTCAACTTAAAAGATAGGATGGCTTCTATCATTAAATATGCGAGCGAAGCCGGGCGGGTCGCTAGTCGAAATATAATTTCCAACACCAACTTGGTGATAATGATACGGGAACGTAATCGCGGGTAAAACCACGGAGCAAGACAGGTTAACTATAATTATAATTACGATAGCCTTACGACCTATGTATAGGTTACCTAGACCGATCATTAATTATTATAATCTTAGAATTCTAACACTTAAACAAAATAGAGACATTAATATTATAAATGCGAAAGTAACTCTGTCTGTCTTTCTGTCTTTCCATCACGCTAAAACTACTGAACCGATTAGAAAGAATTTGGTACACAGATGGTCTAGAGTCTAGACTCTAGAGCCTAAGGTAAAACGTGGTCTACTCTTTAACTGGAAAAAAGGGTTATAAGGAGCGAAAGTCCACGCGGACGGAGTCGCAGGCAACAGCTA
The DNA here is from genome assembly GCA_026213755.1 of Eurema hecabe. Lineage (NCBI taxonomy): Eukaryota > Metazoa > Arthropoda > Insecta > Lepidoptera > Pieridae > Terias > Terias hecabe. Next base: position 5,432,796 of record JADANM010005620.1, read on the forward strand.
GTATATTATATATACTAGCGATCTGCCCAGGCTTCGCTCGTATATATTATGCATGTAATAAATTGAGATTTAAGCTATCCTATCTTTTAACTTGGATCAAACTGCACACGGTGTGCAAATTTAATTTAAAGCGGTTCAGTAGTTTAGGAGTCAATCGCGGACAAATAACGTGACACGTAATTTATATAGTAGAACCAATTTATATTGGTTCTACTATATAAATTATGAAGTTTGACTTATGTCAAACATCAAGGGAAACGCCAAAAATTGGAGTTTTCGATTTAGACAGATTTTGATTCGACGCAAAGAGGTTGAGATTAATTCCTTTAAATGTTTTTTTTAATCTTTATTTTATTTTTAAGACTTAGCTCTAAAGCCATGTCAGCCCCATTATCAAAAAATATACAATTATTACAACTTATTTACATATGTCAATTAAAATCTAAATAAAAAATTTTTCGGCTCGATGTCGGATATACCAACACTGTTTGCAGTGCACCAACATTAAATACTCATACGCAAATTAAATTTAAGCACGCCTTAAGACTCGTAATTTTGACAGAATTGTATGGCGGTTCTACTGTATATTAAGATAAAGGTTGGTAAGGTCCCCTGACCGCTTTTTGAATGAGTTAAAGAAATAGTATTATTTCGTCGCTACTACTAGATGGCGCTGTGAATAAATGTCCTGAAAATATTAAAAATATTTAAATTTATTTATCTAAAGGTATCTTTAGATAAATAAATTTAAATTGCATTTGTTGACAGCGCCATCTAGTTCCAAGCTAAGCAGAAGCTTGTGTTATGGCAACTAGATAACGGAATAAATTACATATACATACTTTTCTTTTGTAAATACATACATACAATACATAGCAACACCCAGACCCCAGAAAAATACAAATGTAAATTACAAATATATTTTTCCGGTGTGCGGATCGAACCCACGACCCTTCGCGCAGGAAGCAGTTGTGCTACCACAAGACAATCGGTCGTCAAAACATGGTGGTTACATTTAAAAATAGAAAGTTGCACGACCATTTTCGAGAAATACTCTTATTACTATTATTACTCATAATCGATAATAATTATGACTTGTCATAATTTCAGGAAACCAGAGATATTCTGATGACACGGTACGGCAAGATATCTTATCACTGCGATATAATTTATCAGTGTGAAGTCATATCATATTTTCTTGTCGTATGACGGGTAGGTAAAGCTGATGGGAAGCGAGCATCTTTCTTAACGACACAAAAGAACAAAAATAAACATGGGTCTGGATGAAGTTACTACTGGGCTAATGAGTCTTAACATCTTGTGACTCAAAGTGGGGAGCGTCGATGTAGTGCACCCCTGCCCGGAGCAAAGTTCTGGGTAGCACTACATTGGTTATGGGCTGGCGTTTCTCTTACCATCAGGAGGGCGTCCAGCTCGCCTCACCACTTCATACAGTAAAATGTATGTTCTTATTTTAAAAAGAGCGACTATCAGAGTTTCTTGCCGGTTCTTCTCTGTAGAAACTGCCTTCCGAACCGGTGGTAAATGTTTTGTAATACCATGACGATTCAAAAGTGTTACTTTAAGTAGCCTGATTGAATAAAGATAAAAAAAAAAGTTTGGCATGCTGTTACATTAGACCTTGAATTAACACACACTAATGGATACTATATATCCCGATATTAACAAAATAACGAAAACCGTGCAAGTAAAACCGCGGGGCAATGATAACATACTACTATATTTACATTGTAAATTGCCAGCATTTTCAAATTACCGCGAGAATAATATTGCCATGTAAAAAAACCCAAGAATTCGCCACGCATGGTAACCCTAGTTAGCAGGTTTCTCGATTACCCGGTTTTTTTATTTTATTTTAGGCTTTTTAGAATCTGACGTGTTTTAAGTAAATAATTATTTCTACTAAGAGGTGTATGTTGTATGCTTAGTCCATTCAATAGTTATGGCGTGTCAGACCAACAAACATTACACACATCCTCATGACTATATAGTACTATATAGTACTAATATTATAAAGAGATAAAGTTCGTGTGTTTGTTAAATTGTAAGGGGTAATCTCGGGATCTACTGAACCGATTTTAAAAATTCTTTCACCAATAGAAAGCCACATTATTGCCGAGTGTCATAGGCTATATAAAAAACTAAAAACTTATTAACATTTTGTTCAACGAGGTGGGCACGTATCAGCTAGTTATTTATAAAATACAAGCTTCTACCCGCGGCTTCGCTCACATTGAATCAATTAAAGACATCAGAAATAAAATGTAACCTATGCTCATTCTGATACCTCCAAAGAATATTTGTACAAAACTTTATAATGATCGGTCCAGTAGTTTTTGCGTTATAGCGTAACAAACATCCCTAATGTCAAATTTATGATTATTAACTGATCTTTTAGCGTTTTAAAGCTTCGCATAGCTGAAGCCTTAATTTACGAATACGTAAACCAGTTATATAGTTATAGTCATAGACGTATAACGCATAGACTGATAGTCCCTTAACAATCGGTCCGCCGTAAGTGAAGCCGCAACTGTATACATGTAGGTGTTAACAGCACGTTCTTATACTCGATGACACGCACACAAACACGCCGATAATGTTGGTGCTATAAAAAATTTACCCTATAAATGTTGACAAATTTAAATCCACGAACATTTTGACTTTATTTGTGATTTTAATTTTAACTTTGAATTCTATTTTTATTCAATTTTAGTTCTGATCTTATTTTTAATTATGACTTTAATAATTTAGTTTTTAATTTTGATTTTGATTTTTATTTAATTGCTAATTTAATGTAATTTTAATTTTAAATTGTATTTTTTGCGTGCATTTTAATAACTATGTTGTACAATATTATCATTATTAAGTTTTTTTTTTTATATTTTGTATTTTTGTATCAACAAGTGATTGGCCAAATAAATAAAATCACATACGAATCTTGATACGATGCACTGCAGCGACGATCTATGTAAGTAGACAAAATTGTCTACTTTCAAATGGCTTCACTTTACGTGCTCATATTGCTGTTCTAGTTGTTATTACTCTACGGTTATAGCTATAACATAATTTATGTATGGGCATTGGCAAATGGGCGTTGTTTTTGTGCCATCTATTCGAGTAAATGAATAAAAGAGCAACTATCGGTCTCTTGCCTGTTCTTCTAAGAATTACTATGACTACATTTTAAATATGATAAATGCGAAAGTTTGTTTGTATGTATGTTTGTTTGTTTGTTTGTCTTTTGTGTCTGAAGAAGGTTGCAGGCTGGGATCGGATGCAGAAGGTAGAAGACCGGGAGCTTTGGCGCACCCTGAATGAGGCCTACGTCGAGCTTTGGGTAGGAATAGGCTGAGATGATAATGATGATGATGAATGTTACTCCTATGCGATAAACGGCTGAATCAATTTTAATAATCTGGTATGGAGTTAGCTAACAACCCTATAACCCTAAAGGTCGGCAACCCACTCCAGAATTGTCAAGCTCTGCGAGTGTTGATGGGCGGCGATGACCACTTACCATCAGGTGGGGAGCCTGCTCGTTTGTCCCCTATGTTATAAAAAAAAAACCACATAGGCTACGTTTTACTGTGGAAAAACACACAATTAAACAGCTTTTCCGTACTACAGGTTGCCTGTAAGAAATCACTAATAGTCATAAGGCCGCCTATTGTCGAAACACTATTTGCTGTATTTTGATTTCTAGTTTAAGGTGTAATTCTGTATTGTATAGTAAATTGGCAATAAAGTATTTTTATTATTATTATTAATATATTTTCGCTAAAAAAAGCAACACCGCGGGGCAAAGCTACTAATTAATAATTCTAAGTTAAAAATGTTTTGATTCAGGGAGCTTAATCATTACATAGTACCTATAGAACAGAGTCGCTTTCCTTTGTCTGTCCCTATGTATGCTTAAATCTTTATAAATACGCGACTGATTTTCATGAGGTTTATTTATCTGATAGATTGATTCAAGAGGAAGGTCTATAATCCATACATAAAATAAAAACGTAACGAGTCGCTGTCAGTACATGGAAGATATATGAGAAAAAATATTATAGGAGACTTTTATTAACGCAATAGAACCCAAAACAATGATTTTTTGAATTTTTGCCTGTTTGTTTGTGCACGCTAATCTCAGAAACGGCTTATCCTATCTAGGTGGCGTTTTCAATGATATATTGTGGTAAGCTTCACTTAACATTTAGTGTTTAATTCACGTCAATCGGTTGATAAATAAAAAAGTTATGGCAATTTAAATAATCACGTTTAACTTGCTGAACTGTTGGCGCGAGTTAGGCATTTTCAAAAATGCTGCCCAAAGTCACTTTTCTAAGCGGGCGAAGTCGCAGGCACAGCTAGTAATAGTATATATTATTTGTATCAGTGACAGAGTTGTACGTATGTATGTATGGTCTGAAAGTCAATATCAAAAATAGCTGCACATAAACTGAGTATTAGCAACAGTTTATTTCGAGCTCAAAAGATAGATTGGCCTTTGAAGCTATATAGAGCTTCTCTGTAGATATGGAGAGGACACCTTATTACTGTATTTTGGTATTACCATCTTTATCTAATATCCATACTTATATAAATGCGAAAGTAACTATGTCTGTCTGTCTTTCCATCACGCTAAAACTACTGAACCGATTAGAACGAAATTTGGTACACAGATGGTCTAGAGCCTGGGGAAGGACAAAGGTTTTTTTTTTAAATCAACCCCCAAAATTTTGCGCGAGGGGTTGAAACTTTTTATAATTTAACGCTTTCACGGCCAAACCGCAGAATCGATTGTAGTGAAATTTGGTACACAGATGGTCTAGAGCCTGAGATCAAAACATAGGCTACATTTGAACTGGAAAAAATGGTTATAAGGGGGGGAGGCGGGGTCAAAGTTTGTATGAAAGTCCACACGGACGGAGTCGTGAGCAACAGCTTGTCATATTACATAAAACAAAGACGTGTTTGATACAACTCTTATAACTCGAGATCGGCTATACCAATTTTCGTGGTTTTTGGTTCGTTTGATTTGTCCCCACCCCGAATAGCAGAATACATCTTAAAAATTATGAAAACTTTTTAAGAGGGGGGGGGGGGGGCAAAGTTTATATGGAAATCCACGCGCGTAATCCAATCCATCCAATATAATATTATGTTTAACTGACTGATGACTCACAAGTCACTATCTATAAAACTGAGGGAATTGTTTTCAGTTCTTAATATTAATATAATATTTTTAACTTCAAACATTGACTCACTATAACCATTTTTATAGTAAACAAATTTCTTCGGTCAACAAAATTAAAAACTTCATTTACGCTGCAGTATATATACTGTCTCGAAAAAATATTAAAAGCGCGATTCAGACACAACTACGACCGCTCTTGAGCGGGGAAAAACAACAAAAACTAGACGCGCCAAACGAATCCAGTCGCAGAACTAGTTTACCGGCGACTCATCGTGACTTGTACAAATAAATGGGTCATTAATTGATGACGTCAGCGATTGTGCTTAACTATCTTTAGTATTTGTCTTTGCTTGTCTATCAGAAGTCAAAGTCAAAGTCAAAATATATCTCTATTCAACTAGGCTAGGACAAACATGAGAGGTTTAATAAAAGCCCATCTATACATATAATAAAAACGTAACGAGTCGCTGTCTGTACATGGAAGTTAAATGAGAAAAAATATTATAGGAGACCTTTCTTAACGCAATAGAACCCAAAACAATGATTTTTTGAATTTTTGTCTGTTTGTTTGTGCACGCTAATCTCAGAAACGGCTTATGCTATCTAGATGGTATGGATATTGTGGTAAGCTTCACTTAACATTTAGTGTTTAATTCATGTCAATCGGTTGATAAATAAAAAAGTTATGGCAATTTAAAGAATCACGTTTAACTTGCTGAACTGCTGGCGCGGGTTAGGCCTTTTCAAAGCTGCCCAAAGTCACTTTTCTACGTGGGCGAAGTCGCGGGCACAGCTAGTTGAAACATATGTATGTCATAGGTGGATATTGGTCTATGCAAATATTACAATCATAACATTTTGTGATGCTTTTGTTTTCAGGGTATAATAACAATAAGGAACCAACAAACAGAACATTTTAAGTAAACTTAAGTCAAGGTATAATTTAATTTTATTTCCATCTCTGAAAAACTTTGTGTTACTTAAGTTTGTAGAGAATATTCATTGTAATCGATTTTCTTATATATTTGTATTTTTTGATGATTCTTAAAGCCTTAAGTCTAAAAAATAGAAAAAAATCAACATTAGAACATATCTTTATTCAACTACCCTAGGTCATACAAACATAAAACATTAATAATCGCTTATTGCTACATACTTCAAGGGTCTATACAAATATTACAATCATAACATTTGCTTTTGTTTTGAGGGTATAATGAGATCAACAAACAGAAAATTTCAAACTATATGAAGTTCAAGGTCAAGGCTATGCTCCAATTGAAAATGTTATTTCTATTTTTTGCCAATTTTTATATCATTATATCATTACTGGCTGGGCCCCGCGGTTTTACCCGCGTAGTTCCCGTTTCCGGGGTAATACCGGGATTTAAAGTATCCTATGTGTTAGTCCAGGGTATCACCTATCTACATACCAAATTTCAATTAAATCGTTCAAGCCGTTTTTGCGTTAAATAATAACTTCCACTTTATAATATTAAGTAAGACAGGATTATTAAAACTAACTTAGGCAAATTGAACACTATCTCCTACCCTTTCTAACATATTTATATCTTGTAGTATATCTCTCTATCTTGTTACAACTACGAAACCAATATGACAATGAAGGAAAGAATATTTTTCCTCACGATAAATATTACTGGCAAGGACTTGTGTGACGTGGACAGTTTTAAAATTATTTTCCTAATACATACATATGCATATGTATTGTTATCTGTTCAGAATAATATACAGTAGTATTAAGAAACTTATCTCCGAGTCTGAAGGGTAATCCATACTAATAATATAAATGCGAAAGTCACTCTGTCTGTCTGATTGTTATCGATATTTTAATTTATTGAATTTTTAAGGAAGATAATATTTTATTTTTATTTAATACTAGCTATTTTTTATTTTTTGTTATGATTTTTGTTTTTTAAATTTAATTTTATATAAAGAACGTAATTAGTAACTGTAAGAAAGAATTAGAGAGCTTTCTCGCTTTTAAATTGTAGGTTTGGCGAGGATCTTTTTTTTTATATAAGAGGAGGCAAACGAACTGGCGCGTCACCTGATGGAAAGTGATCAGCGCCGCCCATGAGCACTCGTGATGGCACGAGTGTGTTGCCGGCCTTTTAAGAAAAGGTATGCTCTTCTTTTGAAGGTTCCTATGTCGGACGTGTTCAGGAACGCTGCATGAGAAAGCCGATTCCACAAGAGGGTCGTGGTTGCCAAAATTTCCTGCGAAAACGCACTGTGCTTGACTGCCAGCTGTCAAGGTGGTGAGGATGGTATTGTAACCTATGGTGTGCAGTGCGGATCTTAAATTGTATTTACGCCTGTTGTTGTATGTAGCTGTTGCACGCGACTCTGTCCGCGTGGACATTCATATAAAATTTGACAACCCCCTTCCCTCCCTTTTAACCCTTTTTTTCCAGTTAAAAAGTAGCCTATGTTTTATCTCAGGCAGGTAAAAGTGTAACAGACGGACAGACAGAGTTACTTTCGCATTTATAATATTATTAGGGATACTAATCACTACTAATGAAACAGCCGAAGACACGCTTTGCAAAATAGCTTCTACAAGGTCAATATAACCCGCCTACGTGTAAGAATCGAAACCATAATTTAACCAATTTAAAGGTCAACACTATTCGTTCAATTCTTTCCTTTAACTTTACAAATTACAACCCACGGCGGATCTAAACTGTCGAATAAGTAAAAAACGGCATCTAGTTCTGCCGCGAAGTGAACCGGTTACCGATGACGTCATCAGGCTGTTTAAAGCTTAACCGTTGACTGGTTGTTGGGGGTCTTTAAGGCCATGGCGTGTGGAAATTGCGAATTTCGTACCCTTTGCTTGGGTTCCTTCGTTTACTAAGTAAAATATAATATAGAAAATATAATGAACTAGCGACCCACCCCGGCTTCGCTCGCATATCACACCTTCTGACTATATCTATTAACAAAACTGCATGAGAATCGGTTACGTAGTTTTAAAGATTTAAGCATACATACATAGGGATATAGCGACAGAGAAAGCGTCTTTGTTTCATACTACAAAATAAAAATACATTTATTGACAATCATTACATAATTTACATATGCACAGCTTCCACACAAGGTTTCCCTGTGTTGTGGAAGACTGGCTCCTTTAACATTATCCGATATAGTTTAGTTTCTATACATACATATTGTTGTTAGTATTATTACTGCATAAATATTAAATGTCCGTGGGTGCTTTATGTGTGGAGCGTCAGTGAGTTCTATGTGTTTGTGTGTGTGATGTGATATAATGTGATTGTGATTATGTAGTGATACAAATAATTATAAGAATAAACATGCACAAAAGACGAGCTTATTACTAAATTATAATCTCTACCAAACTGAAAAGTACGGTAAATGAAGAAAAGTCTTAGTCTTAAAAGAACATAGAAAGAACACGACGACCGCTTGGCGCAATGGTAACGCAACTGCTTTCTGCGCGAAGTGTCGTGGGTTCGATCCCCACACCGGAAACATATATTTGTAATTTAAATTTGTATTTTTCTAGGGTCTGCGTGTTGCTATGTATTGTATGTATAGTATATAATTTACATAAGAAAAGTATGCATATGTAAATTATTCCGTTATCTAGTAGCCATAACAAAAGCTTCGGCTTAGCTTGGAACTAGATGGCGCTGTGTATAAATGTCCTGAAAATATTTTTTATTTATTTATAACACTCAAAACCATATAAAAACCATACCGGTCTCTTAGACCGCTCGCCGCCAGCTACATTACAAAAAATATTACATCACTTAAAGGTTAAGATACTTAAGGTACACGTTTGACCAAAAAAGTTGGATCAACCATAAAATTGCGTGCGCGCCTTAGTTACTATTAAAAAACTTAATTGGCTTATAAGGCCCTAACAGTAGCTGCCACATCGACATCTAGAAAGAGATCATCGGCTGATTTCGGCTTTGTACCTTTTTAAACGAACAACTATCAGAGTTTCATGCCGGTTCCTCTCTGTAGAAACTGCCTTCCGAACCGGTGGTAAATGTTTTGTAATACCGTGACGATCAAAGTCAAAAGTATCTTTATTCAATTAGGCTACATAAAGTAACACTTTTGAATCGTCATGGTATTACAATACATTTACCACCGGTGTGAAGGCAGTTTCTACAGAGAAGAACCGGCAAGAGACTAACAAGAGAGGCAAGTGTTACTATATGTAGCCTAGTTGAATAATGATACGTTTAACTTTGAAATAAGATCCAACTTAAGTTACAACTTACGAACTATACATCAAGTTTTCCTCGTCCAGTAAAGTTATTAAGCTTATAATTTGTAACATAATGCATTTTATGTTAAATATTCAATGGCTATATTTTCCTGATTTGTCGAATAACGTCATAGCTATTAAGTTGTGCGTGTGTGCGAGCGAGACAGCTAGTATAGCCCATCTCTTTCGTGGGCGTAGAAAAATCATTAGTAGCATGTTTGTTACATTTATCGATACTAATATTGTAAAGATGTTTGTTAGTGTGTACATGTTAATCTTGGGAACTACTAGATCAAATTTAATAATTAATATAAAAATATTGTAAATCTATAAAAGTACATAAAAACATCTAAATATAATTAAGGTGAAAAGTTTATTTGTTCAAGGTGCTCAAAAAATAGAAATCATTTCAATATATATATTTTTTTTTTTATTTATTTAAAGGTTTATTATATATATTCACTAGCAGACCCGTGCCGACTTCTTTGAGCATAATGTTAATTTTCCCTTTCGGTTTTTTATATAGCCTATGACACTCGGCAATAATGTGGCTTTCTATTGGTGAAAGAATTTTTAAAATCGGTTCAATAGATCGAAAGATTACTCCTTACAATTGAACAAACACACAAACTTTACTTCTTTATAATATTAGTATAGATATAAGACGTACGTACATTATATCAAAAATTCAAGTTTTTACCTGAAACTCGTATTTAAAGCTTTATTTTCTTGAACTAAGTTTCCTAACATTAAATAAGTACGTCAACACACTTCTGCGATCGACTGTACTCATATACATAACAGCTGCGCTATTAATGAGCATTTAATTACTCTGACCTTGTCCACTTATCTCTACAATGAGTGACAATATCGTCGACCGCTTGGCGGAGTGGTAGCACAAC
>JADANM010005620.1:5494305-5505733 GCA_026213755.1 Eurema hecabe
CTACCTGACGGAAAGCAACCTGGTAGCAACCAACCCGATGGCAAGCAACCCGGTAACAACCAACCCGATGGCAAGCAGCCCGGTAGCAACCAACCCGATGGCAAGCAGCCCGGTAACAACCAACCTGATGGCAAGCAACCCGGTAACAACCAACCCGGTGGCAAACAACCCGGTAACAAAGGCGAACCTTTCCCTGATGATGATGATGATGATGACATAAATGAAATTGCAGGTAATTTTATTCAAAACATATTTAATTTACCTTATAACAACTAAAAATACAAATTCTTAATAATCTGGTAATAAAACGGAGATTATTTATTTCATTAATTCATCAATAAAATCGATAATATGAAAATCAAAACAAGTGTTACATCACTTTTCGAATTCTAATGACGGAGACAGCGGTAACTTTTTCAATGAAATGCATTGTCATAGGGTCATGCGGCCATTGACATATAACAGCTGAGCTCTAAAGTGATGTAGCGTCGATAAATTTAAATATCGATATGCTAGCCAAAAGAAATAAAAAATCAATATCTTGATAGTAAACAGTTCAAATGAAATGAATTTTTAATACATTCATTTAAAATTAGGTATACTTTGCGATCTTTAAATATTACCACGCATTTCTGTTACACGTTGTATATAAATATACAACGTGTATACGTGTCTTTAATGTCTAAATCTAGCTCTAACAAGATTTTTCTTTCCAGTCTTCAACACTAGGATACCAAATATTCCTTCCGGAGGCAGAATATGCGTATGTTTCAGCAGCCATCTTGAAATACCTTCCCCAATACGAGAACAGTTCCGATTCTACTAAATAACCTAAATATATAATTTAAATTACTTAAGAAGCATGTAAAAAATCAATCATTGTTGATTGGCAAAAAAATAAATATTTTACATTTACTTCTGACTTTTATTTAAACCATTGAACTTGTGGTAAGCGGGTGCCGACTAACAAAGGTTAAAAGGTGTATGATAATTAAATTAAAAAAATTTAAAATTTCCGACAGGATGATATGTCAAACTTATAAAAAATATTGTTTTTTGTGATGTACAAGTCATAACCTTTCATTTGATACCCCACTTGAGCATAATTGCAGACATTCGGTTTTTCTTCCCCAGTTTAACCCACCATAACTTTTAAACGGCTCAATCGATTTTCATCAAACATGTCTAAGAACACTCGCCCGTAAAACACCTGTAGTATAAAAAATACTAAATTGAAATCGGTTCATTCGTTTGGGAGCTATGATGAAAAAAAGACAGACAAGTTAAACTTATAACGCCCCTTTTTGCGTTTTTGCGATCACTACATAGTCTATACATATAATAAAAATGTAACGAGTCGCTGTCTGTACATGGAAGATATATGAGAATGAATATTATAGGAGACCGTTATTAACACAATAGAACCCAAAACAATGATTTTTGAAATTTTTGTCTGTTTGTCTGTTTTTTTGTGCACGCTAATCTCAGAAACGGCTTATCCTATCTAGATGGGGTTTTCAATGATGTATTGTGGTAAGCTTAACTTAAGTCTTTAATTCATGTAAATCGGGTGATAAATAAAAAAGTTATGGCAATTTAAAGAATCACGTTGAACTCGCTGAACGTTTGTTGGCGCGGGTTAGGCATTTTCAAAAATGCTGCCCAAAGTCACTTTTCTACGCGGGCGAAGTCGCGGACACAGCAAGTATAAAATAAAGTCGCTTTCTCTATCCCTATATCCCCATGTATGCTTAAATCTTTAAAACTACGCAAGCCATTCTTTTGCCTTTTTTTAATACTGAAACGCAACTTAAATTTAAGTACATCTTAAACCGGTCCGATCTGACAGTTCGCCATACAATTCTGTCAAAATTACGAGTCTTAGGCGTGCTAAAATTTAATTTGCGTATGAGTATTTGGCCGAGAGACATTCAAAAGGAATGTTTATATGTGTAATACATGCATAATTTATGCGAGCGAAGCAGGGGCGATCGCTAGTTTTAACATATATAAATCTCGTGTCACAATGTTTGTCCTCAATGGACTTCTAAACCACTTAACCGATTATAATAAAATTCGCACACCATGTGCAGTTTGATCCAACTTAAAAGATAGTCTAGCTAGTCTAATATTATAAGGATTATTTTTATTTTAGAATAAGTGTTAATTTGTTTGTGTGTTTCTGTGCTACACGTAAATTAAATATATTTTTGTAACAGAGAAAAATAAAACTTCAGAACAGCTTCTAAACATTTATTTAAAGAACACACAGCCTAAATGAAATTCTATTTATATTTTTATGGTACCCTAAAATTTCTGAAATAAATCTATCAGACGAAACACGGTGGGGTTCCGGTCGGTACATGAAACCCTATATCCTATCGTGTTTTCTTCGCTATAGTCTTTTTTAGGGACTAGCTGTTGCTCGCCACTTCGTCCCCGTTGATTTCTTTTTCCATTATTTCTTCGCTCCGATTAGTCGCAGCGTGATGTTATGTAGCCTAAAGCCTTAATCGTTAAATTGTCTATTAAACAAAAAAAGAATTTTTCAATTCGAACCAGTAGTTCCTGAGATTAGCGCGTTCAAACAAACAAACAAACTCTTCAGGTTTATAATATATTAGTAAAATAGATATTCTGACTCTTTTAACGTGTGACGTACTTAATAAAAACGTAACGATTCGCTGTCTGTACATGGAAGTTATATGAGAAAAAATATTATAGGGGACTGTTATTAACGCAATAGAACCCAAAACAATGATTTTTTTGAATTTTTGTCTGTTTGTCTGTTTGTTTGTGCACGCTAATTTCAGAAACGGCTTATCGTATTTCGATGTGGTTTTCAATTATACATGTATATTGTGGTAAGCTTCATTTGGTGATTAATTCTTGTCAATTGGTTGATAAACAAAAAAGTTGTGGCAATTTAAAAATTCACGTTAAACTCTGAACTGTTGGCGCGTGTTAGACATTTTCAAAAATGCTGCCCGTCACTTTTCTGCGCGGCCGAAGTCGCGGGCACAGCTAGTCCAAACATATATTCTCTTATGTCACTAATACATTAAAAGTCGTCAATCCATGAGGCAAGTCATGAGGTAATTAGCTTTGTAACGGTTCATTGGATTAAGGTCTAGAACTATCAGACATTCTTTCCAGTTCTTCTCTGTAGAAACTGCCTTTCGAATCGGATTCAAAAGTGTTATATGTCGCGTCACGAATCTTTAACGCTGAACGAAACCTGCGCACAAGTCAAAAATAAGGTATCGAGGTAACAGCGCGGCGCGCGGGGCGCGAGATCGTCGGGTGCGCGAGCTTTGATTGGTTGTCCCAGTCGTCTTTGTTGTCTTTCTCGCACCAATACGTCAATTACGAGCGCAATTCTACCAATGCGCAGCTATTCTCGTCCAGCGCTAAACATAAATGACGCGACCTTTACATACTATATTTAGCGAAGTTGAATAAAGATACTTTTGACTTTGATATTGAGTTTAGGTGCCACCTACAAAAGTAATGTGACCAGTTATGAGCTGGAAAAAATCGTATAGCATCATAGATGACTTCTTAATAAAGAACTTTAAACTACGAATTGACAATAGCAGCGTATTTAGAATCATTAATAATCTTATCCAATTTCTTTCTCGTAGCGTCTAGATTCTTCCTTAACTTATAAATAATCTGATCAACAGTTTTCTCGTCAACATCAGTTAACTCATTCCTCACGTTAACTTTAATATCTTCAAACGTGGCATCTGGTATACCATCATCTATAAACTGCTGTTCTTCAAATGTCTTTCCGACTATCACAGCATGGAGGTCTCTAGCCAGGTTTTGGAGAAAATCTTCTAGTGTATCTTTGACTGCAGTCATTTCGGTGATAGTCAAATTTTGGTACTGCGATTTCACGTAATCAGCCATTAGGTTTTTAAAATTGGATATATAGGAAACGGCTTGGACCTCCTTTTCCACATCTTCTAGGGTAGGGGCTTCTTTGTCAAGGTCGGTTTCTGTAGGAAAAGCTATTGTGGTAGCTATAAGGGTAGCGAAAATAACTGCCCCTGAAAAGAAGAGAAATTTTTGTTACTAATATGAAATAAAAAAATGAGCCTTCACAGGAGATGTGAAACATCGAAATTATTTTGTACAAGTTATAACTTATAAGCATAGAAGAACGCATTAAAACACTTACGAGTTATGGCACAATGAAATGATAATTATAAATATTATCCAATAAATAATGCTCATTTATTACAAAAGTGTGCATTTCCGTTAAACACAAAATAAAAAATATACACATTTATTCAAAACAATATAAACATTGGCCCCCTCCTTCTCCCCTTATAATCCTTATTTCCAATTAAAAAGTAGCCTATGTTTTATCTCAGGCTCTAGACCATCTGTGTACCAAATTTCATTACAATCGGTTCAGCGGTTTGGTCGTGAAAGCGTAAAATTATAAAGAGCTTCAACCCCTCGCGCAACCTTTTGGGGGTTGATTTAAAAAAAAGTAACCTATGTCCTTCCCCAGGTTAGACCATTTGTGTACCAAATTTCGTTCTAATCGGGTTCAGTAGTTTTAGCGTCAAGGAAACACAGACAGACAGAAAGAGTTACTTTCGCATTTATAATTTTAGTATGGATAAGACTTTAAAACTACTAAAAGATTTTTGAAGATAGCTAAGACTGTGGACTACTGCATAGTGTATTTTAAAATCGATTTAATTCACGTACGAAAACAAAGGAAAGTCGCGGGGCGCAGATAGTAGTAAAAAAACAAAACTATTGATACATATATTATTTTATTTTCTTTCCTCGAGGATAATAGTCAGTTACTGCGCATATTATATAATTAATCACTTAATCATTACTTGCATGCATTACATGCATTTGCATTGTGCATTTAATTATATTATATTAAATAGATATGTTATAAGCGCAAAATTTTGAAGACGCAAAAATATCCTAAATAGGACGTCTTATCTTTAGGTGATTGGTTGCCGGTGTATTCACGCGCAACTGACAAAACTATCTCTTTTTTCTTGTTGATTTTATCATTTATTTCGTTTCTATCGTTTTGACTTGTTTGTGTGCTGCCGCTGCTGTGCGGAACATTTTTTTTGGTTCATTACATATCTATTAAATAGTATTATTGCTAAACTACCAATAGCTTGTTAGATTATAATATACCTAGCACACATTTCGTACTTTGGCTGCAATGTGCCGTATTCATTTTAGACATATTGAAATCTTTCAAATTCATGAGTATATGATTTCGTCTTTAAAAATATGTCGTCTAAACTAATAAGACGCCAAATAAAAAAGAAATAATTCTTTATTGTCAATATACTATGTACAATACTAAAATACACCTTAAAACTAGAAATAAAAATACAGCTAATAGTGTTTTGACAATAGGCGGCCTTATCACGAATAGTGATTTCTTACAGGCAATTACATACATAGGACGGACCTAAATAGCATAAAAGTATAAGTATAAGTATAATATTACATAATATAAGACAAAGTTTCTTTCTTCGGCCTGTCCCGGTATCTGTATGTATGCTTAAATCTTTAAAAATACCAAACCGAACCGAAGGTTTCTGTATATATGTATAAATACGGATAAAACGACGGAACACAGCTGGTTTCTAATAAACAAATATATTAAAATAATCCACAAACAACTACAAAAGTATTACAATAACTACAAAAGTGTAATTTTCTTAAATTACACAAAAAATCATTCAAGGTAAAAATACAAATGACTGTTAAACATAATTATAATTTTCACACATAAAAACTGTTTATAATCTTACGTATTCAGAAATAACCATTTAAAATTGAGAATGTGTTTTTTTTCATTTAAAAAAACAATTTTCAATTAAACATTTACGATGCAAATTATTTATTTATTACATTTACAATAAAAATAATTAGGTATATTTACACAGAAAATCGTTTTTCATGCATTAAACTTGAAAACCACCATATTTATATGTAAATAAATAAAAAAAAACTCACACATATTTTCAAAATGGCGTCTTAATATCTTGCTATATGAAGTGACACTAAATTGATTTAACAAAGGACACTCTTCGTCGAGAACCGTTGTATGTAAGAGCGAGACAGGAAATCCATAATAATATTATAAATGCGAAAGTAACTCTGTCTGTCTGTCTTTCCATCACGATAAAACTACTGTATCAATTGGAACGAAATTTGGTTCAAAGATAGTCTAAAGCCTGGGGAGGGACATAGGCTACCTTTTTTGTTAATCAACCCTCAAAAGTTTGCGCGAGGGTTTGAAACTTTTTATAATTTTACGCTTTCACGGCCAAACCGCTGAACCGATTGTAATGAAATTTGGTACACAGATTGTCTAGAGCCTGAGATACAACATAGGCTACTTTTTAACTGGAAAAAAAGGATTATAAGTGGGGAAGGGGGGTCATAGTTTGTATGAAAGACCATGCGGACGGAGTCGCGGGCAACAGCTAGTAAATAAATATATTAGTTGATTTAAATGTCATAAAATTATTCACACTCTCGCATATATCCGTTCTTTCAATTCACTGTTATCCTTTACTTGAGCATTTGACGACTAAATACGTATAAAATGTATTACACAGAGTGTATTGTAGTTACTGGCGGTTCCAGATCCCTCAACTGGCTCCAGTACAAGATGGAACTCTAATCTAAATATATAAAGGAGAAACTGACTGACTGATTTCTATCTATCTATTTGCCTGGAAGAAATCACTTTAAGTGATAAGGCCGCCCTTTACACCTAAATTTAATTTATTTGTTTAGTATATAAGATTCCTATGTGTAAAAAAGGGTAAAATAAATAATAAATAAATAAATATCTACTTAAGATTCATGTAATTATATATACATACTTTAATATGTAAGAAAAGTTCCCAAAAAGAAAGTATTTAAAAAAAATGTGATTTAAAAATTAGATTAACACGCAATAAATAGATGTATACTAAGTATAATAAACAAGTATAATAGAAAAGAAGAACGTATTATAGAGTATATACTATATAATTATTAGTTTTTAGGTTTATTTAATATTATTATTATTATTTTATGTATGTATAACAGAGCGCAATCATCGCCAATAAACTGTTTACAGTGTACAGTTTGGCGATGTTTTTGAACTTGTTGTTGTAAATGTTTTTTATGATAAATAAATAAATAAATAATATATACATATGAACGCACAGCCTAAGCGACTAAACGTAGGCACTTGAAATTTGCAAAGGACGTAGCTTAGGTACCCGTAGAGGTGCACAAAGAAAGGAATTCCCGAAATTCCCGCGGGAAATCGAGCTAGCGGGGAAAAAGCATCTGTATGAAAAAATTTAAACTGCAGCGTGAAAGTCGCGTCGGGTCATCTAGTTGACCATAATTTTACTATTATTGACGACCGCTTGTCGCAGTGGTAGCACAACTGCTTTCTGCGCGAAGGGTCGTGGGTTCGATCCCCACACCGGAAAAATATATTCGTAATTTACATTTGCATTTTTCTGGGGTCTAGGTGTTGCTATGTATTGTATGTATGTATGTATTTACAAAAGAAAATTATGTATATGTCATTTATTCCGTTATCTAGTAGCCATAGCACAAGCTTCAGCTTAGCTTAGAACTAGATGGCGCTGTGTCCTGAAAATATTTATTATTATTATTATTATTACTTATTTATTTTGTCATAAAAAATACCTACCTTCACGACGACAATGCTACCCTCCGCTGGCACCAAAGCAGTGATTCTATATCAGTAAATATTTTTTTAATACGATGACGTGGTAGACGAGCTGGACGCACTCCTGATGGTAAGAGTAACGCCAGCCCATAGCCAATGCAATGCTGCCCGGAACTTTGCTCTAAAGTCAAACTCCGGTTAGGGGTGCACTACATTGACGCTCCCCACTTTGAGTCACAAGATGTTAAGACTCGTTAGCCCAGTAATCTTGCTGGCTACACTACTACTGCATTCTAAATATATTCATAAAAAAATTTATAAGCACAGCTTTTGGCCTGGCAGCCAGGCTAAGTGTTCTAAAAAACAAATGTTAATTTTTCTTTAATTACTATTGACATTTTTCTATTAAAAAAAAACAACTGTCGGAGTTTCTTGTCGGTTCTATTTATACAAACTGTATTCCGAACCAGTGGCAAATGTTTATTTTGTAGTTCCATGTCGTAGCCGTGGTTAAATGAACACCCTTTAACGGTGTCAATAAAGAGTATAGAATCTAATCAATATATTAAACTAACTATTCCTGAAAGAATGACGCGGACGTAAGTGATTTTCACCAACTTTTCAGGAGCTCGAAAAAACTGTCCGACATTTTAATTATAAGTCGTATAAATATGTTTCAAACAGAAAATATATAAATTACATTCAAATACGTGTGTATTTTAATTTAGGAACAGCTTAATGTACTTTGAGAAAAATTAAGAAAAAATACAGGTACTCCTGTGTGTTATGTTATATTATGTATGTAATAAATTTTTTTTTACGCAAGTGTACTTACGTCCTTCTTACAGGGGTAGTGCGATATGTTCGCACGTGACTAGCTAAAAACATTTATGTCCTAGTAACTACGTTGTGTCATTATTGTTTTACTTGACACCGACTTCTTAATTATAAAATAATTGTTAACTCATCAAAATCGGCCCATAGACGACGAAGGTATTTCCGAACAAACATATTGTCCTGACTTGGTTGCCTGGAAGAGATCACTCTTAAGTGATAAGGCCGCCAGTTACCACAATGTTTTCTATTTTATAAGGTTTAGATTGGTGTAAGTGTTAAATAAATAAAATAAAATGAAGAAATAACCTGTGTATACACCATACTGTCCTCCTTTTTTTAAGTCGGTCAAAATCATCATTTAACCGTATCGGATGTTCAGAAAATCAGTCGACCATAATATTATTATAACCTTCATAGCTAATTTGTCACAAGCTATACTTAATATAAACAGAACTAGCTATTGCTCGCGACTTCGTCCTTGTAGATTTTAGAATACAAAAGGTTATAGCGTGTCAATCTTAGAAGATAGACATATACTGTCGCGGACTTTTTTTTAGATCATTTTAAGAGGAACAATTCTTTCATACATATTTTTGGCATGTTGAACCGTTTTCGCAGCGCACTCAACGGAAGTCCTAAAAGATGAATAATTTTCCCCGCTTTTTCCACATTCTTTATATCTTCTCTCCTATTAGTCGCAGCGTGATGTTATGTAGCCTAAAGCCTTCCTCGATAAATGGTCTATTCAATAAAAAAAGAATTTTTCCTACTTATCATATAAATGTTTTTTCCCGCTAACTCCCGTTCCCGTAGGAATTTAGCAATATCCTGTTGCAACTAAGCTTTAAGTTTACTAATGTAACTGCATGCCAAATTTCAAGCGTCTAACTTAAGCGCTTTAGATTTTTCATACAAAGGAAATCGAAAATCGATTTTTATAAACATGTCATAGTATAAGTATAGTACTTCGAAGGTAAACTTATATTAATATAGACTTGTCCTGCGCCGCGATTTTACTCGCTGTTACTATAAATCCAGGGTCCAATCATGCCAAATATGAGCGAAATCTATTAACTAGCTGTGTCCCGCGGTTTTACCCGCGTAATTCCCGTTCCCGAGGAAATACCGGGATTTTAGCTATCCTATCTTTTAAGTTGGATCAAACTGCACATGGTGTGCGAATTTTATTATAATCGGTTAAGTGGTTTAGGAGTCCATTGAGGACAAACATTGTGACACGAGATTTATATATTGATTATATATGTATATTAAGATAAGATTAAGCCCACAGACTTGATCAGAAGTTATTATCCGCTAGTTTTTTTTATATATAAATATGTGTGCATGTCGTGGACGCCTATAAGTGTGGCTACGTTCTATTACTTTGTATAAATATACGTATTTTTATGGTAATTGTTGAACGAACGTACGCCATGTTGGCGTTCCTAAAATAAAATAAATAAATAAATAGATTATAATCAAATTTAACGCCAAAAGCATGTATGTAATTGCTTGGTATGAAAAACAGAAATTCATTATTATAAAACAAATAACAAATAAATAAACTATTCAATAGAACGTTCGATTTGTATTCATTTTTCAAGTGGTGTCTAATATTTCTCATGGGATATTCCGTGTATGGAATGGTAATTATTTTGTTTATTTAGGGATAGAAATTGAGGCATAAGATTAGCGTTACTTAGCAGGGTCCCATATAGTCTACACTTTTGTGTAGACCCTACACCACCAAGTCGAGCAAAAAAGCGGCACGGCCGTACCATCCTTTTCTCGAAGCAACTCTGGCCATTTTCGACCCCCTGTAACTTCGTTGTGGATAAAACTAGAATGCTGATTTTCATTAACCATGCAGGCAGTACACGCTATATTTAAAATTTCATTCAATTTGAACCAGTAGTTTAAGAATTACAACGGGTCAAAGTTCTTAATTTTGTCACTCACTGACTCACCGATCATCAAAAGTCTAAGGCACTTCTAGCAGACTTAGAAACTTCAAATTTTGCAACAAGATAGATTATAAGGCACATATAAAGGAAAAATCCCCAGGGCCTTTAATATGGAGAAAGAATGTATAATACATGTAGCCTGAGAAAGCCGATGTAGTCTATGCCATTTTGAATGCATGCTTTATTTTATTTATTTTTTTAAATGAACATAAATAACGATAACAGGTTACAGATGAAAAGAAAGTTTAAATATATTATGGAAAAAGGCGACCTTGTTGCTACGTAGCAATCTCTCCGTAAATAGAAAAAATTAACATGTAGGAACATAAATATTTTGTTTTAATTAGATTTTAATAAAATCTTGATAACTCCTAAACATTACTTATTTATTTTATTCAAAGTCAAAGTCAAAAGTATCTTTATTTAACTAGGCTAATAATCAATTAGGCTACATAAAGTAACACTTTTGAATCGTCACGGTATTACAAAACTTTTACCACCGGGTCGTAAGGCAGTTTCTACAGAGAAGAACCGGCAAGAGACTCTGATAGTTGCTCTTTTTAAAATAAGTTTATACAATCTAAATACATATAATTCAAAGGTGACTGACTGACATAGTGATCTATCAACGCACAGCCCAAACCACTGGACGGATCGTGCTGAAATTTGCAGTGCAGGTAGATGTTATGACGTAAGCATTCGCTAAGAAAGGATTTTGATCAATTCCATCCTCAAGGGGATAAAATAGGGGATGAAAGTTTGTATGAAAATCCACGCGGGCGGAGTCGCGGTCAAGAGCTTGTTGTAAATATAAACAAAAACTCGACTATTATAATATTTATACATAAAAAAGGTCACCGTCCCACGAGCGTTAAGAAATATAATATTGTAACAAACACACACTTAAATAAAATAAGTATTA
>JADANM010005714.1:2711-13121 GCA_026213755.1 Eurema hecabe
TGTGTGTGTGTGTGTGTGTGTGTGAGAGAGTGTGTGTGTGTGTGTGTACGTGTGTAAGTGTTTGAGAGTGCGTGTGCAAGTATTTGTGTGTGTCGCGTTTGAGTTCCTGTCTGTGTTCATGTCATGTTCTGTGTTCGATGCGTCAGTGTATGGGTGTGCGTGTGTGTGGGTGTGAGTTCGTTATGTATTTATTCAGGCGGGAGGGAGGGAGTTAACAAAATAATATCTGTGTATTGAAAGATTTGATTATTAGGTACACGTGCTGCCTTAAAAAAAGCTCTATATTGGATTAGAATAAAACCTCAGTCTCACGTAATATACACGATGAAGACGATGTAGAACAGCTGCAGGGTCCTCCACAGCACGGGCGCCCGGAACAGCGGCGCGCTCTGCTCGCGCATCGACTGGAACAGCGACTGACTCTTCTTGACTCCTGCGTCCTGGAGCACTAGAGACGAGAGCTGAAAGAGATTGACTGTCACAACACTAGGTTCATAGTGTAATAAAGTAGCTATACGGTGTCTGCCTGTCCATGTATGCTTAGATCTATAAAATTCAGACCTTGATTCTTGTGTCTTGTAACAATAGAGACAAAAAACCGAATATCACAACAATACATAATGTGTAGGCCTGGATCTACAAAACGACGCAACGGATTCTGATGCCGTTTAGAGCTGATTTTTAATCTATATATCTTTAACTGTATAAGTTATCAAGTTGCCATAGCAAGGTTTACTTGGTGTGGGACTAAATGACGCTGTAACAATTCTCCTGAAAAAATGGGAAACAATCAAAACAAATAGTCTCTAGTCACTAGTATAAGTCACTAGTTGTATAATAAATATGAGAACTCACCTGTAAATCAAGTTTATTGCGACCGTGGTTAATAGAATAGATAGACTTCAATACATTAACAGCTTCTTCATGTCTTCCGCAATTTGCCAGGAACTTGGGAGATTCGTGGAAAAAGCATATGGCAACACCACCGATCCCAGCCGGTATTGCCAGGACGATGTTCAAAAGCCGCCACGGTGTAAAATATATTCCCAGAAACGGTATATTTGCTTTGAATGATAACATCAATGTCGGGTACGTTAAAACTGTAATGAAAAAACGATATATTTTAAAATTTTCTGTACTGTACTGTTTTGTTTTTTATATTAAAAGGAATCGTTAAGACTGACTGAATTCTTTTTGACTGTTTTTTATTGCTGACTATTAATGATACGTTTAAAGAAAGCTACAACTTTTATTGTTTTACTTAATCTTTTAATTTGGATAAATCCATTGTCATATTAAAGAGTGCCAATCTGACAAAATTTAAAATAGGTGGAGCTGTAGCGACCGCTATTCGTGCGCCGAGTCTGAATCGCGCTTGCGATATTTTTCCGAGACTTAGCATATATACAACTTCTCGACATCGAACCATCGGAGCCAAACGGCCGGCCAGTCAGTGGTTCGACTGGTCGAGGATCCTCCCTTTGTTTCAGAGGAAGGTTACATCCTCCTTCCTTCCCACAGTGGTGACCCCGACGTGATGTGAACACGCAACCTTCTGAGTACACGCTAAGTCTCGGAAAAATATCGCAAGCGCGATTCAGACTCGGCGCACGAATAGCGGTCGCTACAGAGCTTAAATTTAAATTTGTTTCCACTTGCTCATCCATTGCTGGTATTTTGTATCAGTTACTCCAAGCAAAACTAGGTCAAAAAGATGTATAGATTTAAAGCCTTACGTGCAGCAAACCCCGGTGATAAGATCAGAAGACATGTTATAATGAGCATGTATTTGCCCCGGACCCGCTGAACACACGACTCTCCCAATAGGGTGTAGGATGCTGAATTCGCAGCACAGGAACTGAAAATAATTATTCTAGGTATAATTATTATTCAGAAACATCTATGTTATTTTTATGTCTAATAGAGGGCAAACGAGCAGGCGCGTCACCTGATTTTAAGTGATCAGCGCCGCCCATGAGCACTCGCGTTGTCACGAGTGTGATGCCGGCCTTTTAAGGATAGGTACGCTCTTTTTTTATGTTATATACAGTGTGTTACAAAACATGTGGCCGATCCTAAATTCTCTTTCTTAAAACTTTTTCGAATAAAATAAAATAAAAAATCTATATCTAAAAATAGCAATGCAATAAAGATTTAAAGATAATGTTTTTAGTGGCAAATTTACACACATTCAAGGAAATTCACAAGCGCTGGCAACTCAAGTTCGGTAAGTGGCCGTATAGCTAGCAGAGCACGTCAACACGAAACGGTGTTGCCATGTAAGTTTGACAATTTTACTTGGTTATTTTTTTTTTTGTTTGGAAAAATTTATTATGTTATTTTTTCGAAACGATAGCTAATACGATAGAATACTTCAGCTATCATTGTATTTTCATTGAATCGAATTACTGTCGTAATATGTTCTTATATGTGCATGTAACTTTGTACAAAATAATTTCGATGTTTCACATCCAAGCGTCCCGTGACGGCTCATA
The DNA here is from genome assembly GCA_026213755.1 of Eurema hecabe. Taxonomy (NCBI): domain Eukaryota; kingdom Metazoa; phylum Arthropoda; class Insecta; order Lepidoptera; family Pieridae; genus Terias; species Terias hecabe. The sequence goes on from JADANM010005714.1 coordinate 5,207, forward strand.
ATTTTTATTATACCTATTACCTATAGGTCTTAACAAATATGAATATTTCAGGATGTTTTATTTGACACAGCGCCATCTAGTCTGACTAGATGGCGCAATAAACAAAATTTTCTTTTGTAATAATAATTCTTATGTAATCTATACTAATGTCATAAAGAAGTAAAGTTTGTGTGTTTGTTAAATTGTAGGGGATAATCTCGGGATCTACTGAACCGATTTAAAAATTCTGTCAACAATAGAAAGCCACATTATTGCTGAGTGTCATAGGCTATATAAAAAAGCCAAAAATAAATTATGTCCAACGAAGTGAGTAAAGTTCAGCTATAGCAGTACTATATAAAACTATAGAGTATAGGTAGTAGTGTCAAGACTACAGATCTCTAAAAACGAAGTACTACAGTAACTAATTGTCTCATAACTCACAATGGTAATTGATATACACGCGCGGAACAAACATTTTAATTAAAATTTTTGTAATGCAAAACAAACTAATCTTACAGACATTATTAATTATGGTGTTTACCATAGACGTATAACGCATAGACTGATAAGTGATAGTCCCTTAATAATCAGTCCCTCGTAAGTGAAGCCAAAACTGTATATTTGTAAGTGTAAAAAGCACGTTCTTATACTCGATGACACGCACACAAGCCCGCCGATAATGTTGCTGCTATAAATAATTTACCCTATAAATGTGGAAAATTTTAAATCTACGGAAAAACATACGAATTTCGACGCGAAGCACTGCGGCAACGAGAAATGGAAGTAGACAAAATTGTCTACTTTGAAATGGCTTCACTTTACTTGCTCATACTGCGTTTCTAGGTGTTATTACTCTATGGTGTTTACAATGTTGTGGATCGCGTACAAATTCATTTGACCTGTTTTGTTGAACTGACGCGAGCGGAACATGAGTCTAGTGTGAGGTATTTCTTCATGTAGGTATAGTACGCGTCACGAATCTTTAGCGCTGAACGAAACCTGCGCAGAAGTCAACAATAAGGTATCGAGGTAGCGGCGCGGCGCGCGGGGCGCGTGATCGTCGGGTGCGCGAGCGTTAATTGGTTGTCCCAGTCGTGTCTTTCTCGCACCAATACGTCAATTACGAGCGCGATTCTACCGATGCGCAGCTATTCTCGTCCAGCGCTAAACATAAATGACTCGTACTATACAGTCGACAACGAAAATGTATTAACACTTTATATTATTACACTAGTTGCACCTCGCAGTTTCACCCGCGTAGTTCCTGTTCCCGGGGCAATACCGGGATATAAAGTTTACGCAAATACGGCTGGACCGATTTAGTTGATTTGGTACGTAGATAAATACCCTGGAATACTTTTTTTTAATTTTTTTTTTGAATATTTTTCATAAAATCTAAACAATCTAACAGTTTTCACATTCCGCCAAACTGCGCAGCAGTTTGTCGGCGGAATCAGCGTTTGTTTTTACAAATAATTTACATAATATATCACAACATATTATATATCATACTAACTGACCCGTGCCCACTTCGTTGGGCATAATATTAATTAACCCTTTCGGCCTTCTATACAGCCCATGACACCCAGCAACAGTGCCCTCCATAGGCGAATTTTTTATTTTTTATTTTTTATTGTTATTTTTTAAATCAGTTCAGTAGATCCCGAGACTATTCCCCACGACTTAACATGGACACATGGACACTCAATATCCCGTTATTTCCCCGGGAAGGGGAATTACGCGGGTGAAACCGGGGCACAGCTAGTAAATATATCATAGGAAAAATCATTTAATACTTACAAGCAAACGGATAAAAATTTGACTAAGCCGAGGACGATCCAGTTAGGAGATAGGCTGGCTACACAGGACAGGACGAACGCTACCAGGACTGATATGATGAGGGAAAACCGTCGGCCTCTTGTGTCTGAGATGTAGCCCCAAGGGTATGAGACTAGGAGGATACCTGTAAGAGAAAGAGTGAGAGAGAATCTTTCAATACTATTAAAGAACGACGACCTCTTGGCGCAGTGGTAGCACAACTGCTTTCTGCGCGAAGGGTCGTGAGTTCGATTCCCACACCGGAAAAATATATTTGTAATTTACATTTGTATTTTTCTGGGGTCTGGGTGTTGCTATGTATTGTATGTATGTATATGTATATGTATTTATTCCGTTATCTAGTTGCCATAGCACAAGCTTCGGCTTAGCTTGGAACTAGATGGCGCTGTGTATAAATGTCCTGTAAATATTTATTATTATTACAAAGAGAAAGTGAATGTTTGAATATTCCAGGACGCTTATAAAAGCCATTGTGGCGCCATCTAGTTGCAAGCTAAGCTAAGCTTTAACACAATTATAGCAACTAGGTAACGGATACACTATATAACGGATACATTATATACTTATATAATGTCTTTTATTAAAATTTATAAAGTAAAAAGTCAAAGTCAAAAGTATATTTATTCAACTAGGCAACATATAGTAACACTTGAATCGTCCTGGTATTACAAAACATTTACCAGCGGTTCGGAAGGCAGTTTCAACAGAGAAGAACCGACAAGAAAGTCTGATAGTCGCTCTTTTAAAAGTAATAAGATACAATTGTAATTCAAAATATTATAAACAACAACACAACCAATATTGCAAAATATGTACACATGAAAAGGGTCACCGTTCTGCGAGCGTTAAGGAATATCATTCCAAGGGTTTTGCCTTCAAAGAGAAAGAGAGCGACAGAGAAAATCTTTGAATATTATTAAATCATTGAATAGCGCCATCTAATTCCAAGCTAAGTGGTGTAATTACAACTAGGCAACGGATACGTTATATTAAGTTTGTTTTAGTAAAATTTCCATTGGCAAGCTTCTTAATAAAAAAAATTAAAGTGTTATATTCGAAAAAACCGATAAAATTTCAACCACTATTCCGATGTTTTCAACCCTCTTTTCGGCGATTAAATTTAGCTCAATAATATCTAAGCTTGAAAGCATGAACACGTACGAATAGATTTATATCTAATAATAAGTCGAAGAAGGATTATTAATTAATGGAACATTAGGAAAACATTATGGGGATTTTGGTCAGTACAAGTCCGTCATAACCCATGCTCCTTCCCAAAAGCTCCATGGGTATCTTATGAGTTATGAGGATTTCCTTTCTATAAAAAAGGGAACACCCACAAGCCACAATCGAATTCCTCTTTTGATTGGCTAGCGACAGAATTTAATTTAAACAAAATTAGTATCAACGAAAAGCCAGTAATTCATCTTGGGTGAAAACAAATGAAATATTGGAGGAGAATTTAAAAAAAACACCGTATAACATTAACTAATATGTGTGTAAGCCTTGTCCTGTCAACTTGCGTTAACAAAATGAATAACGCGTATAATTAAACGCTGTCTAAAACAATGAATATAGATTTAAATGTTTTATTGTGTCTTATTTCAATGTATATGCACTGTTTAATGTTAAATGATTCTCTTTTGTTAAAATTTTTCAAAACCATTTCCTCATTACGTCATAGATGTATGGCATTTTAAGCATATAGTATATTAATGAATGATATATCTATATACATATTATATTGCTATATTTTTATGTATTACTAGCTGTTGCCCGCGAATCAACAAAAAATATAAACTTTGACCCCCTCTTCCCTCCATTATAATCCATTTTTACTTCATTTTTTCATACAAATATTTTTTCCTGCTAATTCCCGTTACCGTGGGAATTTTGCAATATCCTGTTGCAACTAACCTTTAAGTTTACTAAGGTACCTGCATGCCAAATTTCAAGCGTCTAAAATAAGCGGTTTGGATTCTTCATACAAAAGGATTTTCGCTCTCATTCCCGTTCCCATGGGAATTTAGGGAATTCCTTTCTTAGTGCACCTCTAGAGTACCTAAGCTACGTCCCTTCCAAATTTCAAGTGCCTACGCACAGCCATTTAGGCTGTGCGTTGATATGTCAGTCAGTCAGTCAGTCAGTCAGTCAGTCAGTTTCTCCGTTTATATATTTAGATTAATGATATTATATACATCTGGATGTATATTATAAGCTTGCAAATATAACATTAATATAGCATTTATATCAGAAAGAAAATCAGAAATTATTTTTATAAAACTCACTTCATCACGCGGTTTTACCTTATATGAGAACAGTAGGTAACACTATAACTAGGGACAGAAATAAGCTACATTATTTTCAAGTAATTTTCTATTTTCCCATGAATACTAATATTGTAGAGTAGGCGAATATTATTGTTATATTATTTTATACTGATAAGACTCAAAAACCTGTCAATTAAATTTGTATTTTTAACATTTTTTTTTAATCGATTAAGACATATAAACATAAAGAAATATTGTCATTTCTGAATCAAATCTGTAAAACCAGTAAATCGATTTTAATATGGTTATATCTATTAGATAGACTAATATATTTAAACACTTACCAATAAAGGGCAAAGATGTAAGAATTCCCTTTTGAGAGACCGTTATATTAAGGTCACATGCTGCTGCAGCTACCAGGCTGAAGCCGAACAGATCCACGCCTATTCCCAGGAGGATGAGGCCACAGGTAGCTACCAAGAGGATGTTGTAGAGGCCATTACCTGAAACAAAGTCAAAGTCAAAGCGAAAGTGAAATTCAAAGTCAAAGTCAAAGTTCGAAAAAGTTTTCTTTTTGTTCCAGTAAATAAATAAGAAGAAAAATACTTTTTTAAAGTGGCAAAGTTTTGTATAGTTTGATTTTATTAATAACCCTGCCCTGTGGTTTTTATCCGTAAAAAAAACAAAAACGTTGTGATGTATACTATTATTTTTTAAGTGTTAATATTTTTAGTTATTCTCGGGGAATGATACATCTATTATTAAAAATCGATACGTTCATTCTCGAATAACCCTCATTAGCGGGATATTCGAGAATGAATAATATTAATCTCTGTAGAACATAAACGTAAGTAAAAATGCAATAAGAATCAAAATCCACAATATTATTTAACTAATATATAATAACAATATCAATTAATTTATTATCTCAATAACAATTTAATTGTAAATCAAAATAATTTATTTAACCATTTATATTAAATTATGACTTAGTAACGTCACGTTGCTATGTACCGTTTTTATAACAACTAACATTATTATTAATTGTTATGAAAAATATTAAAAAAAACGAAATAAATATCATTATATTCATTGCACACAAATACTTAAATTTTAAATTAACTAATATAATATAATTGTTGGTATGCTACAATTTTCTTAAGTCTAATCAACTATTTGAAGTTTGTATAGTTCAATGGTTATACCCAGTTTTTTAGTCTATGGTTGTGGGTTCTATGCTGGAAAATTTTTATCTAAGTTCCCTCTTAAACAAGTATTATCCATAAATAGTAATTCTATAAATTTAGATATACATGAATTTTTATCAATCAATCACTTTTTAAGGTACCTGCTAGCGGGCCGGACGCCACTTCATTCCGGCTGTATCTATCCTATCTGGTAACTTATACCCTGCCTATTTTCTCTACATAAGAACTAAGAATCATCTTCGTATAAAATAATTATCGAAATCGGTTCAGCTGTTACCGGTTGCACATAGCAACGTTTGTTTTATTTTGTACTATGTATTATGAATTACATTTATAATTAATGTTAATGATTTGTAACAAAAGAAATCAATTAATGAAGTCTTTGAACAAGTGTTTTAATTTAAAATTAAATGCTTTATCTTTTTGACAATCGCGTAGAATTAAGAATCTGCTCATTATTTTTAAATAGGTATCATTCTTTTTAAGGTAAAATACCCTCATTGTAAAGGGCTGAAAAAATTAAATTAAGAAAATAAAGAAATACATAGTAGCTTAGTACTTTTATTTGAAGCTAGTTTTAATTTTGAATTTTCATTTGTTTTCAACCAAGAAAACACTTCAAAACAATAATTTAGTTAGCTTCAGCAATGTTCTAACAAGTTTAACCGCAAATTGACGATTAACAAGAATATATTGGATATGCAAACAGATAGTAAACGTTTATTGGTCACTATGCTTTGGGCCGCGACAGCATTTGTCCTGAATAGTTTATGATATTTTTATGTTGAAATTTTCATTTCATTTATCTATTTGCTCCCTTATTTTTTTTATTTAAGCCCAATTTCTTCTATCTCAGATGATTTTATAAGATGGCATATAGGAAATAGATTATGGTAAAACTATGTCGCAAAGATAAAAGAAAGTTATTCTGTAATGATGATGCTATCAAAGCGGCGAAAGCTGCGAGGCACAACTAGTCTTTCATATAATTAATTCGAGCTAGAATTCTCGCTTTTAGTTTCGCATATTAGTAAGATAATTATGGAATAACACAGTTATTGCTCATTGTAATACCTAATAGGCTTCTTACAAATTATTTATTACAAAAATTTTCTATTAAAAAAAGTATGACGATTCAACAGATTATTTTAAAATTACATACCTATTATTGGTTATTATAAATATAATATATACATAATATGTTTTCATGAAACCTCTATTATTATTCAAAATATTAAGTATCATTATTAAATGTCATTATATAACAATTATATAACAATGAGGAAAGATGGTATTGAATGTTTTAATTTTTTTTAAGCCGATATAAAATGGAATATATTATTACAAATTTGCCTTATTCATTAAAACCACTTCAGTAATATAACCATTAGGGTAGAACATACGTAAATACATACATATTGCCAAAACATTACCCTTGTAGCTTCGCCGCAGTCGGATAAAACATCGCTGAACGCAAAACCGATAAACCTTACAAATAGCTTATTACAATATGATTATTGATTATATAACAATAATTACTCTAAACGTGGATCTAGTAAGAATTCCAATGATTATACGTTTTTATCATTTTAATGTACGATTAATGTGCATTTATGTAATAACATCGTAGTAACTTGTATGCGATTTTAAAAGACGTGGGTATTTTTAGTTTCTAATCATTTGATTACTTTATTTGTACTATATTATTGGTACTATATTTATAGTACCAACGCACTAATTGAATATATTATAATATATTTTCTATTGAAATGTACACTTTTAAGCAAAATGAATAAGGTAATAGATACAAACACCAAAATAACATTTAAAATTTCTTTTCCTGTCTGTCTTTTTGTTGCAGTTTTTTCGGAAAAAAATATGATTTTGACGGACCTTTTGTTGTTCGGTGGCTGAAGTAAGATGAAGTAACTTAGATAACTTTTTTTTTTTTAATTTATGTGATATTGGAATGACTAAGTAGTGACTACGCACTACTACACCCAGCTTACACGAATGCCGTCACTGTGACGTGATAATTAGTAAAATAATTGAATATTAGCTGTTTTTTTTAATTTTAAACTTCGCGGCAATAAAATAACGCGAGTTAAACTGCGGCATACAACTGTATGCCGCAGTTTAACTGTATTTATAACTAACTAGTTATAAATACAGATTATAAAAGTAGAAGCAGGTAAAAGTAACAGATAATAAATGGTGTAAAGACTATTAATAGGAAAAACGTTTAGCGCTGGAAATCTTATGCATAAAAAATTATAAGGAAGGAAAATCGTGATCTATGGTCTAATATTGTTGATATTAAATGAAACATTACTAAGATATTACAGATTACATTGTAAAATTACATACAAAACTATTTTAACGTATTGAATAGGGTGAAATTCATAAACGCTGAATGAATTTATTCTTTGAAATAAAAATTTTTTGTCCTCGTGTCACGACAGTTTTTTTTAGAATGTTGTCTTTCACACTAATAGTATTAATGAGATGTCTAAAGGTAAATGTGCTATTTTGACACTGCACAACCGATGATACATGGTTCCCTGTCCTTATAATTACATAGTATAAATCAAAGACGCTTTCTTTTGCCCGTACTCT